>JACEIK010008385.1:0-33206 GCA_018107945.1 Datura stramonium | reverse complement strand
ACTCCTAGGTGGTTTTCCAGAATAAAATCGTGACAAAATGATTTTAGGAGCTAAGGGACCTATTTATAGTAAATGAGAAACGTGCAAAATTAAGCCTTTCGTGGAATGGCTCCGTGTCACGGAGTGTATCGCGGAGCACTGCCTCCGTGACACGGAGGTAATGCGGAGGCACACTGGAAATCACCAAAAATCGTCCCTAGGCAGCCCCTTGCCGCGTTGGCAGTGTGTCATGCTGCTTGGGCAGCGCACTAGGTGGCCTTGGTCGCGCTGCCTGCCTGCCGTGGCACGTTGCCAACGCGCAGGTGGGCTGTTTTGTGCATCTTCCTTGCCGACGTTCGCGTTTTAATTCCGATTCCAAGCCTCTACTTCACCAACTCATGGATTAGTCCATCAAATTCATTTAAACCTACAAAACAAAGACTAATCATGTTGGTTAGTACATATATTCACATTTATATAAAATTACATGAAAAAGTATATAATTTATTAGCTAAACCAGACTAATGAAGATATAAAGCATCACTCGAGCATGCTATTTTGCCCGAGATCAGTATACACACCTGATCAATCCCAATGCTTACTTGTAGAACTAATAACTAGGGTTCATTCAAACAATTGGCTCGTCCCTATTAGATGATTTACTCAATCACCAGGTTAAGTCTCATTAGTGATTTCTTTTTAACCATTATTAATATATTCAAAATTAACTTCCCTGCGACCGCAGCTCAAGTTATACAATGATCATAAAAATCAAGACTTTGTTGTAATTCTCTTTTCCTAATCACTTCTTCTGTAGGATAAAGCAATAAAGAATTCGGGAAAGTCCTAACATTGCGAACTGTTAAGAAATATTTAAAGATGAAGAGAATACATTACAAGCATTTAGCATCAATTTTGAATCAATTTGTGAAAGCCTATTTCGTTAATCCACCATGGTACCCACAACAACAGTTGTGGAAGTTATAGCCTCTCATGATTGTAAGATTGTCATTAGCATTCATAGAAAAATACATATTTAAATACTTACAACAATAATTGGAAGAAAACCTACTTTGAATATCAATGAATAAACTCAAGAACAATTGATAAAATCAAGTGTTGATCCTAAGAATTGCTCTTCAAAACTTGATAATAATTGACAAATAAAATTCTCAATGCAATCACACATCTACTACCTTCTCTCTATGTTGTTCAACTAAATTAAATTAAAAAGGTATTTATACAGACATTCGAAACATTTTCCTACGCTAATAGGGAAATTTCCATATTTGGTGTTGTCTTGACTCACGACTGATCATACGACCCGTAACAGGATTGTACAGATCATACCTACCTGTCGTACATCCCTTGGCTGGTGCTGATTTGACTAAGTGTTGACAACTGGTACGACTCATACCATAGACCTATGAGTCGTAAAATCCATCTATGGCTTGGCCTTGAGAAATTCGACATCCTCTGAAGTTTCTACGAGTGTTATGGTACGCCCCCTACCTTCCTCCTGTGACTCGTACTTGCTTGTTGCATCTAGAGTTCTGCCTAGTCTTTAAGAATCACTTAAGCTCCCCATGGCTCATGGTACATATCGTAAGTAGATGTTATGATCCATGGGTTTCACCAGTACCAAGAGACTACCTTGTGCAGATTTTCTCTAAAGATTCAACGACTCCAGTTATAGCTCGTACTGAGATTCGTACTTTGCCTTCGCCTTGTTTCGGCCTTCTGAGTTTTTCCACAAGTCTCAATATGACTCGTACAATCAAGGTATGACTCATACTGAGATTGGTACTCGGCTGATTTTATGCACTTTTATGTATCTTTTGCACATTTTTTCTCCACACCTATTTTTCATGGAAACAAAGTAAATACACATCATATCCATATAAACATACCTAAGTCCATAGTATTTTCTCAGTTTAAGCATCGAAAGTGCTGTAAACTCACAACATATCAATAATGCAACATAACACGTAACAGATCATCACACAACAAAAATTACACATCTATACAACAAGTACAATAACATGAAATTAAATCAACCTCGTTTTTGAACAATAGTAATAATATTTAATTCAAAAAGTTATAAGATTTCTGTCTTGTCCCTCTCATTAGCTTGGGATCTGCTGCAGTGGCATCACTGCCACTACAACGGTCTCGCTGCAGCGGTATACTACTACTGCAGGTACTGCTGGCAGTACTGTGACCAGGTTTTATTCTAGTTTTTCCCACATTTTAGTTTCTTTATACCCACCATTATGAAATAATGTCATAACAAGCTTACATAAGTAATTAACTTACCAGAGTGTCACTACTAATACGGTAAACAATCATCAATTAAGAAAATACAATACCGACCACAGCACATTCAAGTCAGTATGTAAGGGATTACTATCCTATGTCACTTGCTTCATCTCATGCTCAAACATAGTTATAATTTATTAATCCATCCGTTGATCGCATCTCCTGTGTCGAGTCTACGTGATTTACTGATCCAAGGTTTCAATTCAAAGAAGGAAGAAGTCCATATTTATAACCAGGAATATTATCTCAATGACACTCGAAAATTAACCTCCTCAACAATGATTGACTCAATGCATATCCTGAAAAATGTATCCAGTTATTTGTTTAAATACCTCCCATAGGGTTTTACCTTATTATGAGATTTCATCACCCTTCTTCTAATATGCTTGTTCTTAGATTTTCACTGATTCTAATTAATAGATCATAACATAGTTAAAAGTACAATTCTACCCATCGATAGCATATGAATCATAAGCACGTATATATTTAGCTAACCAAAATCTAATGCAAAATCAAGTAAACCATAGCCTACCTAGGAGCCAAGCTATCGTCCCGATCGTCTTCATCTGCGGTTATCCCATTCATGATTTCCTTGCGAGTGTTTCTAGCTATGGATGTAAAATTCTACTCTTGGATCCTCTTGTTTTCCTCCAAAAATTCTATTTTATGTTTTTTAGACATTTTTAATAAGTCCTCTTCAAGTACTAGGTTTTTAATATTCAAATCAGAATGGGATTGCGGATTTCTGGTCTGTGTCATTTGTTGCAGCAGACATCCTTCTCGCTGCAGCGGTTTTGCTGTGGCAGAAACCATCCTTTCGGGACAGATACTCACTTGGATCCGCCTGATCTCCACTACGCCCGTTCAAATTTATTCTCTTTGTGCCCTTTGTTTGTCAGGGATCTATCGCGACTTTCTAAAAAATTTAATTCGCCCAGATTTTATGGGGTCCCGATGCTATAACAGTCGGGGGAGGTCATTACAGTATTCATAACATTTTGATCATTAATATCTAGGTCGTTACAATATTCATAACATTTTGATCATTAATATCTACAGAAAAATCGAATGACAATCAAATTATACTGGGCCATTACCTAGATTTCATTGTAATACTGTTAATAATGAATCATCAAAGTTTAGTATCCTATTGTCTCTTAATAGATGATATATAGGTACGTCTAAGCCTACTCAGTACAATGGTTTAACCGCGACTTATACAAGTCCTATGTGAAGAAACTTGTAATTTTTTCTATATCTATTGATGTTTTCAGTTGCTAATAATCTAATAGTCTCAATAATAGTATTAATAGTGACTGTAGATTCAGCGGTTTTAATATTATAATTTTTATAAAATTAAAGTGTCTAGTTTTATAAACCTTTACAAAACGTTCTTTTGGAATAATCCAATTTTTAAATAACTTTCTATTTTAGCTATTTTAGTAGTTGTAGTAGAAAGATTCACATTATTTATTATGGTTGATTTTCAGAGATATTTATTAAAACTGTGCAGATAGTTTTAACTGAGTTATTAATATATCAGTTAATTGGCTACTTTGTATGGATAAATTATGACTAACATAACATAATTTATTATATAATCTGACCTGATTGTCAAGAATTAATTTTCTAGTTATCTCTTCAGAATAATTGTCTAGAATTTCTCAAGGTATTAGTTTTTTATAATAGTATAAGTCCTTTAATTTTTTTGTTCTTTTCTTTTTATAATTACTTTGGTATTTCAAACAGACCCATTTTCTACTATTGTAGTATTTTATTTGTATTATGAATAGATGTGTAAGCATAAATTATTTATTATTTTTGAATGTAAAACGAAGAATTCAGGGATACGGTAGTACTATCCTGGGGCCAATATCTACTTTATATATTACTCCTTAATAAATATTTCCTTGTGTAGTATTTACTAGTTATCTTCTCTAATTTTCTTTTATCTAGTTCCTGTAGGTTTGGCGACTAGAACACCATCGGGGTTCAGCTTTAGTACTTCAACTTTCGAGCTAATCCAATGGAAAATACAGGCTTGCCAGCGGTTACCCAACTTACGGAATAAAACTAAGAAACTGTTAGGAAAGTATCAAAAAAACTCAACATAGAAATAGCCGTTCAAGATTACATAATTTCGACTAGCTCTAGGATAGTAAAAAGATTTAGCTTCTCAACCTCATACTTCTCGGGGCCAACAAGGCTCTGGTACCAATTAATGGATTGTAGTAACAATTCGAAAAGAACAACTTTAAAATATTACAAGGCAGGAGTAAAATGAAAGGTAAATACAACAAGTAAATAATAAAGCAGAAGTGAAACAAAATACTTACAAAGAGTTGTTTATTGATAAGAAGGAAAGACAGAGAACATAGAGGCAGAGATAGAGGGATTGGGGAAATATGGAAGTAAGTAGAGAGTTTCTGAATGCCCCTATTGATATAAAGTGAAGGTCTTAAATAGAACTCAAATCTAATAACTCAATTAATTTCTAGCTACTATCTATTTTACATGTGTCCACACATGAAAAATTTAATTGTACACGGGTCTATTTAAAACCATCTTCTTCTTCTTGAAAATTGCTTTTCTTGAAAGTTATCAATTTTGTCCTGATGTGGCATGGGTATTTGATGAAGATTCATCTTCATCTGCCATGGGAGTCTGCAAAGATTTTCTGGTGTCCTTTTGTGGCTTGTCCATTTGGCATTTATCCTTTTGTTGCATGATTTTTTGATGGGTTCGTATAAGGTATACTATTTTGGCTATTTAACTTTGTAGTAACTTTTAATCTTCCTGAAAGAGTAGTCTGGCTATCTTCTTTAGTTGAGAAGATAAGCTTGAATTATCCCTTGTGGATCCATCATGTCTCTGTTGCTCGGTCACTTATATGAAAGGATGCAATATCTAATATTTCCATTATCTGTTTTTGTTTGGTATTTGTTTTAAGTTTGATAAGGCTTGTTGGAGCCTTATTTTTTAATTCTTCCTTAGATAGTTGGAATTCCTATCGTAAGGAAGAACTTGAAGTTCCTTTATCTTCTGGGGTGTTGGTGCTCAACCTTTGATTTTGATGGTGTTACTCAAATATTTAATACATTAAAATTCACAAACTTCAAAGGATCAACTGATAATGTATGAAATTATTTTTGTAATTAAAAACTTACACAATTTAATATTTTTTGTAGGGTAGAAATATTCTGCGCTACCTGAAATTTTTCAAATTGTATTTGAAAATATTTTAACAATACCTGTTTATTTTCTCCGAATTGGTTCCACCATTCGTAAAACCATCTAAGGATGATCGCTTGGTTTATATCCTCTAAATACATTACAAACCAAGAATGAATATTGGGCCTTATATGGATAATGATATACCAGGTTGCGTTATAATCATACCAGTTATATTTCTTGGGTCTGTGAATGTCACGACACGAACATAGGCCCAGATCGAGACACGGAATAATGAGCCCTGAGAGACTCCAAGTCGACCCATTGCATGAACATACATCTAACTCAATCATGTAAAGCAGAAGACTTAACATAATAAACATGACGGAAATCCAACATAACATAACAATCTGAATTTACAACATTAGTCTAAAGCTGGATACAATCTATTTTCTGAAAAGCCTCTAATTCTGATGAGTTGATAGGGCAAGAACCCAACTAACTCTCGAAGTATGAAACTGAAAATATGTAAACATAACTGAATGGAAGAGGGGCCATCGTCAGATAAGGACTCACTAATAGAGACTGGATGTTAAATCCGGAAGCTGGCTAGTGACGGAGCTGGGTCTGAAGATCGAAGCCTTTATCATAAAATGAAATAGAATAGAGTATGCGGTCAATACGTGGAATGTATCGATATGTAAGTTAAGTAAACTGGACATTTAAAGTACATAAAAGTTCATAAGAGTGGGACAACATGATCGTAACATAAGTATCACAATGCAAATATAAGGCTTAAGGTTTTCAAAGCATTCATAAATAATTCATAAACATCATCATTAGAAAAAAAGCTTTATGAAACATAAGTTGAGCCAAAGTATACAATCCTAACCATACATAAATCATTAGGAAAAGTGGGAGATTCTTATAACCAACATACCCTATATGAGCACACATGGAGCCCGACCTGTAAACCCCTAGTCGGGAGGGCGTTCGTACCTTGCCAATGGTAGAACTATGAAAGAGGGGTGATATCACAATAGAGGGGCCATTTAGGCAAAGGGGACAGTAACATACAGGTCTCATCGTGGCTATGTTGGCACATACTTCTGAGACTTGGGGCATGCTTGGACCCCGGGTCTACTCGATGTTAAATACTACTCCCAAAATGTATATAGTGCTCATAGGATAATATACATGAGATTTATAGGCTAGTTAAAATCATGATAATCATAAGCATGCTTGAAATATGAGAACTAGCCATGAAAGTAAGGTCTGTGAGTCGGGCATAATCATAAATCATAAATCACGAGGTTCATGCATACTTGTAAAACATATATATGCTTGACATCCATAAATTCATGATGAGCATCTGAGATAAATCATAATGGGTTAATGAACATCAAAATCAAAATAGAATCATAACTTGTTTTATCATGAAACATACTTAATTGGGCATAGTTTTGTAGAAAATTTTAACATAAATAGTTATAAAATCTACCCATCATTCGTAAAACATGAAGTTGTACATGAGGGAAAATTAACCCATAGATAGATCATAAGGATTTCATAAGAATTGGGATAAAATCCCATAGGATTATCAATAGAATTTCATGAATTAGGGAGAGATTGGACATGTGTGTGAACAAATTCACCCATCGATAACCATACATACCTGAGAGAATCAGATTCTACAGCCCCCTTTATTTCCCAGTGAAGAATGATGAAAAACTTGAAGGAATTTAGCTTGATCACTTCTCTTGGCTTCTAACTTTGCATGCATGAATAGGAATAGCCTAGAATAAACTTACCCCTCTTAATACTCTCTATTCATAGCATAAAACAATCTAGTTTAGGACCTTAGGGTTTAGGAATGACAAAAATACCCTTAATGAATTTTCTTGAAAAAATGCTCTGCCAAAGACCATGGGTGCCACAACGGACCGTTACTACCCCCATTGGTCTGTTATACCACTCGTTGTCACACCCTATAATCAAGTCTGAGATCCCCAACCATGACTGGATAGAACGAGTTGTTACAAGCTCCAATGACTCGTTGCTGCCAGTCGTTACCACCACTGCATTAAATCTATAATTCTTCCCAACAGGCACTTACAACGACTCGTTGCTACCAACAACGAGTCGTTACATGATCCATTACTTCCTCCCTGAACCTAAACAACCTGACAGCGGCTCAATCCAATGGCCCGTTACACCTTGCAGCAGGTTGTTCCTAACCCATTACCTTCAACTCCAGTTCTGCAGCACCTTACCACAGACACAACTAACTGGTCATTTGTCCCACTAACGACACGTTCAACACCCTATTCTGAGAAGGATTTTCATATTTCTACTACTTTTTCATTTTTAAATTTCAGGTCTAGTCATAGGCACTTCCAGGGAATTACAATATCTCCCCCATAGGAATATTCGTCTTCGTATGTGGGAAAACATACAGAAACAGGGAAATAAAATCACCATATTCAAGTACTAAGTTTACATGTTGAAAATTGATAGAGTGACTGACTCTGATTTGAACTACAAGATTGAACTGAATTCATGAATCATACATACGTACTTTTACATGAAAGAAACTTAGCTACATTAGCTGAACATGAAACTGAATAGATCTTTAGGGAAAAAACTGATACCTCAAGCTGGAACTGAGCCGGTAGGAAATAGATGTAGGTATCTAGACATCATATCTGCTTCATCTTCCCATGTAGCTCCCTCAACATGCTGATTCCTCCATAAAACTTTAACTGAAGCTACTTCTTTGTTTCTTAGCCTTCGAACCTGGCGATCCAATATTTCCACCGGAACCTCCTCATAACTAAGGCTATCTTTCACACCGAAACTATCCACCGGGACAACTAGAGCTTGATAATCCAAACACTTCTTTAAGATCGATACATGAAAAACAAAATGAACGAAAGCTAATTCTGAGGGCAACTTTAATTCATATTCCACCTTGCCAACACGTTTCACTATCCGATATAGGCCAACATAATGGGGATTGAGTTTTCCTTTCTTTCAGAACCTCATCACTCCCTTCATGGGAGATACCTTTAGAAACACCCAATCATCAACTTCAAACTCAAGTTCCCTCCTCCTCACATCAACATAGGACTTCTGGTGACTTTGAGTTGTTTTTAAGCTATCCCGTATGAGCTGAACATTCTCCATGGCCTCATAGACTGAATTTGGCTATCGTCGTAGCTTAACTGACTTCAAACCAACCAACAGGTGATCTACACATCCACCCATAGAGAGCCTCGAATGGAGCCATCTAGATGATGGAATGGTAGCTGTTATTATATGCAAACCCAATAAGAGGCAAATGGTCATCCCAATTACCCTTGAAGCCAATCAGACATTCTCTCAACATGTCCTCGAGAGTCTGAATTATCTGCTCCGCCTGACCATCCATTTGTAGGTGAAATATTGTACTAAGCTTGACCTGAGTACCATGTCCTGTTTGAAACGATCTCCAAAACTGAGAGGTAAATTGAGTACCTCTATCTGATATGATCGACAAGGGTATTCCATGCAATCGGACTAGCTCTCGGATATATATTTTGGCATAACCCTCCACTAAATAAGTGGTTTTGATTGATAGAAAATAAGTGGCTTTTGTCAACCTGTCCACAACCACCCAAATGGAGTCATACTGGCGATGTGTGAGAGGCAACCCTATGATGAAGTCCATATTGATTTCTTCCCACTTCTAAGTAGGGATACTGATGTCTTAAAGCACACCTCCCAATCTCTAGTGCTCAACCTTCACTTGCTGATAATTTGGACACTTAGTTACAAATTCTGCGATGTCCTTCTTCATGACATTCCACCAATATACTTCTTGTAGTTCATGGTACATCTTGGTGGCACCTGGATGTATCAATTGTCTAGAACCGCGAGCCTCATGCAACATCCAATTTCTATAATCACCAACATCCGAGACATAGAAGCGACCCTGATATCGATGTACACCATCTCCCCCTTAGAGGACCTCTACCTTCTGATTCTAAATGGCTTTCTTTAACTTTACCAGAATAGGGTCCTTGTCTTATCTAGCTTTCACATCAGTCACCAATGATGATTCTGACCCGTTCTAAACTATAACACCACCATCAGTCGAGTCAACCAAACAAACTCACACCCTTGAAAGTCGATGCACATCCTTTACCAGCTCCGTCCTCCCCTCATTTAGATTGGAGACACTCTCCATAGAGAGTCTACTAAGTGCGTCTGCTACTATATTGGCCTTACCCAGATGGTAAAGGACACTCATCTCATAATCCTTGAATAGCTCCAACCACCCTTTTGTGGAGATTTAGGTCCTTCTGGGTAAACACATATTGTAAGGTCTTTTGGTCTGTAAGCACATCTACATGGACCCCATATAAATAGTGTCTCCAAATCTTTAATGCAAATACCACCGCTGCCAATTCAAGATAATGGGTCGGGTAATTCCTGTAATGAATCTTTAGTTTCCTAGAAGCATATGCTATAACCTTACAGTGATGCATCAATACACAACCATGGCCGATTTTAGAAGCATCGCAATATACCACAAACCCATCGGTACCCTTAGGTAGGGTTAACACCGCCGATGAAGTGAGTCGAGTCTTCAACACTTGGAAGCTCTTTTTTCGTCTAATTTTCATGAAATTATGACATTAAACTCCTTCCCAATGCAAATTCACCTTGGATAACAAGTTCTAGGCCTACGAGAATTATCTCTGTGGAGTTATTTTTTAAAAATTCACTCGGTGTACCGTAACCCCGCTGAATAAAGGTTGTCGAAATTACTCCAAATTGAGTCATAAATGGCCATAGGCAATAGGTAAGCATTTCTCTATTCTAAACTATTGAGAAATTGTGGGTTTTCAATCGAGTAAAATAGAGTTGAATTATAGTTGTTGTTATTATTGAAAGATATTGTTGTTTGCTGAATTTTAGTATTGAAAATAACCCTATTCTCTTAGTGTAAGGGCTGCAGTTGAGTGGAGCAGTGGGCTACAGGTTTGAACTAATCGGTTAAATGAGAATCGGTATTCAAGGTATGTGAAGGCTAATTCCTTCATCAAGTTATTCCTGTCGTATAGTAATACGACCTATATCCTTGGAAGAAAGCTAGAAGCATGTATGTTGTGATTAGCTACTACCTATGAAAATGGGAAGAGAGTGAGTCGAACATAGTCAGTNATACGACCTATATCCTTGGAAGAAAGCTAGAAGCATGTATGTTGTGATTAGCTACTACCGTTAGTTAGAGATAAATGTTTATGAATTCAGTTGGGACTGACCCTACATTTTCTAGCCTTCCGTCGACCAACCTCAGGGTTACTAGTTGTGTCGTCATCACCTACAGGGCTATATAGCTCGCTCAGAGGAGCTATATGTTGTCCAATGGGACTATATTCTGACCAAAGGGCCATAATACAGTCCATCCACGAATGGGCTTCTAGTTTATGTCGTATCGGCATCACTAACCCTCCATCGAGCCTTCTATGCCCAGCATGCAGTTACAGGAGCCCATCAGGCTCAAACACAGCCACAGGAACCTAGCGAGCTCAATTGTAGACCTAGAGGCTAGGTAGGTTGGCTATAGTTATCCGTTGACTTATATTGACCATGCTAAGGGTATATAGATTGGGGTGAACTCTTCAGGGCTTATGGGGGCCCCGAGCGGGTTATTCTGTGCTGGTTGTACCTCCCAAGCTTATGCGGGCCATGTCAGGTTCTTGTTTGCATTAATTATCGTTAGTTATACAACAGGTTGTGAAGCTATTCAAGTTACACCTCTTATCCTTTCTATTGATCTCTTTCAGTTCTATTATCAGTATTATTTAGTCATTTTCATTACTACCTTACATATTCGGTACATATTGTACTGATGCCCATCTTTGGGGCACTACATTACTTGCATGCAGGTGTGGATAGACGTGGTTCAGGACCTTTATAGGTGCCAGCCAAAGTCAGCAGTTCAGTCAGCTCCTTTTCTCCAATGTTGATAGTTTTATTCTTTTGTTATACAACTTTTGGGTATGTCGAGGCCATGTCCCGGTCATTATTCCATTTTTAGAGGCTTTTAGGCTTTAGATTCTTAGTTGTGGGTTGTTGTTGGCCATGTGGGGCCTATGTTTGTTATCTTTTATGTGTTGGTTGTGTGGGGCCTGGTTTAGCTATTAGTTAGCAGTCTTTTCGGCTATAGCATGATTGTGACTGCCTTTTTTCATTCTGCTATAACTAGACCGCATGGTGGTCTTGTCGATCCGCATAGGATCCCTTTATTGCCTTGTGATTTGTTAGCTATCTTCCTATGCAGGTGGCCTTGTTGGCCTGAAGCTGTGTTTACAACCAAGATATAGCTAATTGTTTTCTTGATTTGTATCACGAGCATGCACCAGAGGTGATAAGCCTAGCCAGGTCAGTCCAGGTCCCAGAGTGGAATTAGGTGCCCCCTCTCCTGCTCCAGTTCAACTTTTGTCACCACTTGAATGAGTCCTCTTCTGTGGAAATTATAAGTTTTATGTTCTTAGCATACATCATTTCAGTTTCAGACTTAGCGGGCTAGTTTGGATGTTGTCCCATCAGCTCACCGTATTAGTAGAGGCTTTTAAGATATTATATAGATGACCCAGCATTGTAGTCTTGTTGACCTTGTTTATGGTTTTAATGATGTCCTAGACTTCCGCTTATCCATGTTTATGATTCATCTTTTATTTAGTTACTCTCTTATTCATGCTTTTGAATATTCCATGGGTTAGCTTGGATCCATTCGTGATTCTAGGTCCCGTATCTCTATCAGGGCCCATGTTTGGATCATGAAAGGTGCCCATCTTTTGCTGAGGTATTTTTGACCTCACTTGCGCTTGACCTGCATTCTGCAACTTCGTACCAGCATTTTGCAGTTGTAATGTAGATTCCACTCTACCTACTTGAAATTTTTTTCACAATCCAATCATCATACAACAATAAAAGCAACAAAATTGTGAAGTGAAAATGAATTTAAAGACTCTTGAGTTGCCTCCCAAGAAGCACTTGATTTAGGATCCGCGGCACAACGGTTTCACCCACAATTTACCAATCATCCAGAGGTTTGACCTCCTCATCCAGATCATTCCCCTTCTCATCTCCATCATCAATCATGGCTACCACCTTGCACTCATCTGGTGGATTCATTGGTTGGCACATATTCAACCTCACCTCATCACCACCAAGTCGGTATTTGAGCTCCCCAAGTTCAACATCAACTAGAGGATGCCCTGTGGCCAAGTATGGCCGCCCCAAGATAATAGGAACCTCCATGTCTACATCACAATCAAACACAATGAAATCAATTTGAAGTCTTATTCTCTCCTCTTTGACAAGCACATCCATAAGTTTTCCTACAGGGTGCTTGACCGATCTTCCTTGAGCAACCTCATTGCGGAAGGCTTGGGACTCCCCAATCCTAACTTTTTAAAGATCACAAGGGTTATTACTTCTCATGATTTCCATCATATTTTATGAATCATGGTAAGATTTTACAACTAATTCGACCATAGATTTATTAATTTCAATTTCTATTAAATTATGCCTAATTATGCATGTTCTATGATGAATTGAGTTATGATCTTTACCTCCATTATTGATATGCATAAACCCATCATGATTTAGGAGTCAGAATTTTGATTTATTCAACTGCCCATCATGAATTTATGATTTAAAAAGCCTATACATAATTTACAAGTATGCCTGAACCTTATGATTTTACTAATAATATTTTTGGCCAGCTCACAGGCCTTACCCTCATGGCTAGTTGATGTGCTGTGGATTTACGGCACTTTCGACGCTCAAAACTAAGAAATTAGCATGAACTTAGGTATGTTTATGTGGATATTAGGAACTTTTCCTTTGATTGAAGGATTAACTGATGTTCGACATAAAAATGACAAAAGAAAGCCTGAAAGATGCAAAATAGGCTTAATGTGCGGACCACAGTACGAGTCGTAGGAAGGACCTACAAAATAGGCTTAATGTGAGGGCCGTGAAAAGTTGTAGAAGGCTTAAGGTGCAGAGAGGCAATGTACAAGTATCAGTACGTGTCATGACTCGAGCATAGATCCGGATCGTAGACACGGGACAAGGAACCCCGATAGACCCCAAGTCGACCCATGGCAAAAGCGTACTACTAATCAATCGATAAACTGAAGAAAAAATAATTATAACCTAGCGGAAGTCTCATACAACGGAACATCAGAATAATATCCGAAGTTATACATACATAAGTCTGAAAGCCTCTAGTCTAAACGAGTTGACGGGACAAACCCCCAACTATCTCAACAATACGGAAACTGAAATAAGACATGAAGTTGAAAGTCTAGTCCCCAAAAGATGAGGACTCACCAATCACGTTGGTGCTAACTCTAGTAAGCGACTCGAGCAGGGCTGAACTTGAGGTCAGCGCGTAGAATGTACCGAGTATGCAACGTGAGTAAAACCGCTTTAGAAAAGTAAAACACTTAAAGAATTCATACCATATCATAAGCTTTCAAGTATAATAAGAAGGGCTACAGGCATTCATTCTGAAATAGAAATCTTATCATGACATGATAATGCTTAGCTTTACAACATCACGAATGTTTTGAATAATTCAAAGTTGAACATAACATTTATATCAAAAGCTGAACAATGAGTCAAACCTTACTTTTAGAACATGCATGCAAAAGGTAATCATCATGAGTAATGAAAATGCAATTCTGGATGATAAGATAGTGGGAGACTCGTCACTTAACCGACATACCATGATAGAGCTTACGTGGCCCAAACTATCACACTCAAGTGGGTAGAGTCGTCCATAACCTTGCTAGGGCAATGGATGATACCATGATATTGATATCATGATTAAGGGCCAATCGAGCCGGGGATAGCTCACAATAGAGGTCCCAATAACACAATCATATCAACCTATGTTGGTGCATAGTTCTGGGGTATAGGGTATTCAACCCTTAAACCGCTCGGTACTAGACTTTTTTTCCAAAACATACAGTGTTCTAGATCTTGTATAACGAAGCTTAACATGAAATTATGAATAACTCAACATCATATGAAACGAAGCTCAACATTGTCTAATGACAAAGCTCAATAATGAACTCATGCATACGAGAAGCTTTATTTTGAAACATACCACAAGCTCAATCATAGGTAGGAGAATCTACTGCAAATCATGTGGTAAGCTACGTATAGAATTATTTACTCAACATACCACAAGCTAGAATTTATAATAAAATTGGGAAATTTCACTTCAAACAATGTGGTAAGCTTATGTTGGGAAAATTATCACTTTAAATAAATATGTGTGCATCACCCAATGATTTACCATACTTGGATCTAATCGACTCATTTTGAAAACAACAACATAGATCATGGGTAGTTTTAGAAAAATGCTTTTCATCATTAAATCACAGCATCATCATGCATTCATCCTCATTCACTAGTTTTATGAACTTCTCATCCATGGGCATTTTAGGTTCAAGTTTTTAGGAAAACAATATTTATTATTGAAAACAATTTAAAATCTGCCCAAGCTTCACAATTCATCAATATAAATAAAATCTAATCATACCCATGTATAGAGATTAGAGAATTATTCAATTTGAAAAAAACCCCATAATTGATCATAGGTGATTTTTCATGATTTGATAGAAATTTGGCATGGGTGTGGAAGAAAACACCCACTCATAACCCTACATACCAAGAAATGGTGAATTCTAACACCCTCTACTTGCCCAAGCTTAGATTCCAATGGAAACCTTGAAATTTGGCCTTGAATCACCTCTTCTATCCTTCAAACTTGCATGTATGGGAAGAATAACTTAGCGTAGGCTTTTCCCCTCTCAAAACCTCTAAAACGAGCCTTAAACGATGTAGTATAGGGTCTTGGGACTAGGAAATGATAGAAATGCCCTTACTGAATTCGCTGAAAACTGATCACTGGGCCAAACAATGGGTGAACCAATGGGTTGTTGGAGGATACCACGACCCGTGGTATCTACCCGTTCTATGCACTATCCCAGCGAAATCTCTATTCGAACCACGGACGAACAGGACGAGTCATTCTAGGTTCCAACAGATCGTTGATCCAGTCGTTGTTTTCCTCTTCTGAAAATCTAAACTCCTTCACAGCGAGCTTAACCACGACTTGTAGTGTCCTACAACGGGTTATGGTTCCCATCCGTCGTCTCCACTGAGAAGTCCGCTATCTTACCACGACTCCAGACAATGGGCCATCCTTCCTCACAACAGATCATTTTGACGCCCGTTGTCTACAGTCACTAGGCCTAACCCATTCCACGACTGCTCACAATGGCTCGTGGTTACTTACCACGAGTCGTTGTACCTCTCGTTCTACAACCTTTTCCTAATTTTCAACAGTTTTGCATATTAGCTTCCTGGGTATACTCCTAGGCACTTCCGGGGTATTACAATAAATCCCCCTTGGGAGCATTTGTCATCGAATGTTCGAAACAAGTAGAAAACAGAAACATACAATCTATCATATTCAAAACTGATCACTTTTAACCGAAAACTGACAAAATGATTACTTCTGATTCAAAACACACAGCTGAATTGAATTCACCAATCATACACACAGCTACATACATAAAAGAAACTTATTAATATAATTTAAACATGAAGACTAAATAGAGTCTAAGTGCAAAACTGATACCTCAAGCTGAAACTGAGCCAGTGGAGAACAAATGTGGGTATCTAGCCATTATATCTGCTTCAGCTTCCTATGTAGCTCCTTCAACAAGTTGATTTCTCTACAATACCTTAACTGAAGTTACTTCCTTGTTCCTTAGCTTCCGAACCTGACGATCCAAGATTTCAACGGGAATTTCTTCATAATTGAGGCTATCTTTTACACAAATGCTGTCCACCGGAACTACTGATGCTGGATCATCCAAACACTTCTTCAAAAGTGACACGTGAAACATGGGATGAACTGAAGATAACTATGATTGAAAGTCCAACTCATATGCCACCTTACCAACTCTCCCCACAACCCGGTAGGGACCAACATAGCGGGGACTGAGTTTTCCTTTCTTTCCGAACCTCATTACTCCCTTCATGAGAGATACCTTTAGAAATACCCAATCGTGTACCTCAAACTCCAAATCTCTTCTCCTCACATCAGCATATGATTTCTGATGACTCTGAGCGGTCTTCAGCCTGTCCATTATCAACTACACCTTTACCATGGCCTCATGAACCGAAGTAGGCCCATCTAGGTTCCTCACCAACCTCAAACTATCCGATGGGAGATCTATACCTCCGCTTGTAAAGAGCCTCAAATGGTGCCTTCTGGATACTAGAGTGATAGATGTCATTATAAGCAAACTCGACCAAGGGTAAATGATCATCCCAACTACCTTTAAAATCCATAACGCATGCACTCAACATGTCTTCAAGAGTCTAGATTGTTCGTTCCACCTGGCCATCCATTTGCGGATTAAACGCTGTGCTAAGCTTAACCTGAGTCCCAAGCCCTTTTTGGAAAGACCACAAAAACTGAGAGGTAAACAAAGTAACTCGGTCTAAAATAATGGACAAGGGCACTCCATGAAGCCAGACCAGCTACCGAATATACAATTTGGCGTAATCATCAGCTGAATTTGTGGTTTTGACAGGTAGAAAGTGTGCAGCCTTGGTCAACCTGTCTACCACCACCCAAATAGAATCATATTTTCGGTGAGTATGAGGTAGACCTATAATGAAGTCCATGTTGATCTCATCCCACTTCCAAGTAGGAATGTTAATAACCAGCAATACGCCTCCCGACCTTTGGTGCTCAACTTTCACTTGCTGACAGTTCGGGATGTTGACTAAGAATTCTGCAATATCTTTCTTCATGTCATTCCACCAATATATTTTCCGCAAGTCATGATACATCTTGGTGGTACCCATATGGATAGAATACCTGGATCCATGTGCCTCATGCAATATTTGGTTCCTCAAATTATCGATATCTAGAACACCTAAATGACCCTGGTGCTGCAGTACACCATCTCCCCCTTGGGAGAAAACCTCCACCTTTTTACATCGAATGGCTTCCTTCAGCTTTACTAAAATCGGGTCCTCATCTTGTCTAGATTTGACATCAACCACCAAGGACAATTCTGATCCATTTTGCACAACAACGCTGCCATCGATCGAATCAACCAATCTAACTCCCAACCTTACAAGTCGATGGACATCTTTTACCAACTCTTTCTTTCCCTCATCCACGTCGGACACACTTTCCATAGAGTGTCTGCTAAGTGCGTCCACTACCACATTGACCTTGCTCGGGTGGTAAAGAACACTCATATCATAGTCCTTCAGTAGCTCCAACCACCTCCTTTGCTGAAGATTGAGGTCTTTCGGCATGAACACATATCGCAAGCTCTTGTGATCCGTGAATACATCCACGTGGACCCCATACATGTAATGCCTCCATATCATCAATGCAAACACCATCGCGGCCAATTCAAGGTCATGGGTCGGGTAATTCTTTTCATGAACTTTCAACTATCTCGATGCATATGCTATCACTTTCCCATGTAGCATCAACACACACCCGAGTCCAACTCGCGAAGCATCACAATACACTACAAAGCCATTTGTCCCCTCAGGTAGAGTCAGCACTAGGGCTGAAATGAGTCAGATCTTCAACTCTTGGAAGCTTTTCTCACAAGCCTCAGACCATTGAACCTTTACCTTCTTCTAAATCAACTTGGTTTATGGTGCGGCAATAGATGAAAAACCCTCCACGAATCTTCGATAGTAACCTTCTAAGCCAAAAAATCTCCTGATATCTAATGGGTTCACCGGTCTGAGCCAGTTCTTTACTGCCTCGATCTTTTGAGAGTCTACTTTTATGCCCTCACCTTATACCACATGGCCTAGAAATGCCACCAAGTCCAACCAAAACTCACATTTGCTGAACTTTGCATACAATTGATGATCCTTGAGGGTCTGAAGCACTTTCCTCAAGTGAGCGGCATGCTCCTCCTCGCTTCGAGAGTTTATAAGGATGTCATCAATGAACACAATCATGAACATGTAAAAATATGTCGTGAACACCCTGTTCATTAGATCCATAAAAGTTGTAGGGGCATTGGTTAGTCCAAAAGACATAACAACAAATTCATAGTGACCACACCGAGTCCTGAAGGCTGTTTTTGGGATGTCACTCTCCCGAGTCCTGAGCTGGTGATACTCGGATCTGAGATCAATCTTGGAGAAACACTTGGCACCCTAAAGCTGGTCAAACAAATCATCGATCCTGGGTAAAGGATGCCTGTTCTTGATGGTGACCTTGTTCAACTGCCTATAGTCAATGCACATCCGAAGAGAACCATCTTTCTTCCTAACGAACAGGACTGGTGCACCCCATAGGGACTTACTTGGCCTAATAAAGCCCTTATCTAATAGATCTTTCAACTGATCCTTCAACTCTTTTAGCTTGGTTGGAGCCATTTTGTATGGAGGAATAGATATAGGCTACATGTCGGGAAGAAGATCTATACCAAAATCAACCTCCCGCTCAGGAGGGACACCTGGCAAATCATCAGGGAAGACCTCTGGATACTCACGCACTACTGGTACGGATTGGATAGTTGGGGTTTCATACTCCACATCCTTAACCCTAACTAGATCGTACAAACAACCCTTAGAAATCATCTTTCTGGCCTTAAGGTTGGAAATAAATCGACCTACAGGAACAACTGAACTACCCTCCCATTCTAACACAGGTTCACCCGAAAATCTAAACTCTACTGACCGGGTCCTACAATTAACTGAAGCATAGCATGCAAATAGCCAATCCATGCCGAGAATAACATTAAAATTTGTCATGGAGAACTCTATCATGTCTGCTGAGGTGACCTTATGAAGAACTGATATCGGGCAATCTCTATAGACCCGTCTAGCTATAACTGAGTCACCTATGGGAGTAGAAACTGAGAAGGGCTCTGATAAGACATCCAGACTGACTCCGAAGCTACTGGCTACATATGGTGTAACGAAAGATAGGGTATCCCCCAGATCTAGCAATGCATATACATTAACATGAAAGAATCTCAACATACCGGTGACTACATCTGGTGAGGCCTCCTGCTCCTGACGAGTGGCTAAGGCATAGAGCCTATTCTGGCGATGCCGCCCAGCTGTGCTAGTAGATGCCCCCTAATATGCTATGCGTGGGGGTGGGGCTGCTGAACTAGAAGCTGGTCCTCGGCCCCCAACCTGATCCTTTCTCGCAGCGGGGCGATATCTGAGCATATGCCCAGGATGCCCCCATCCAAAACAAGCTCCTGACCCTTCCAAACACTAGCCTTTGTTCCCTCGGCCGCACCTGCGACAAGATGGAATGCTGGAGTTTGCGGGCCTACTTCTATGATCCTTCGAGCCTAATGCTCTCCCCCTCTTATCATGTCTGGGCCTAGATGGCGCACTTAGTCCTCGGTCCTGGCCCTCTTGGCCTCCCTCTCCATCGACTGTGCCGCCTCCATCTGCTGAGCATAAAACACAATGCGATGGAAGTCCATGTCCTGATGGAGCATAGCTGTCCTACAGTCCTTGTCCAAATATCCTGCTATACCATGCACAAATCTACTCACCCGCGCCCGCTGGTCGGCCACTAACTCCGAGGCATACTTAAACAGGCGAGTGAACACAAGGGCATACTCCTAAACAGTCATCCTTCCTTGCTTCAAATTCACAAATTCATCTTTTTTCAACTGCCTCATCTCTCGAGGAAAGAATCGGTTGAGGAAGGGAACCTGAAACTCCTACCATGTGATTGGACCTTCTCCAATGACCCTTTTGTCCCTCCACTGGCGGAACCAAATATGCGCAACCCCATTCAACTGGTAGGAGGCCAACTCTGCACACTCAACACTACTCACCCCCATAACCTGGGTGAACTTGACTAACTCATCAATGAAATCATGCGGGTCCTCATCTACGTTGGACCCCAGAAACTCCGAAGGGGTTATTCTCAAGAAGTCCCTAACTCTGGTCGCCGTCGCATTGCCATTTTTTGTAATATACGCAATGGCCTGCTTATTGACCTAAGCGGTCAAGGCCTGCGCAAGCATCTAAATGGCAGCTGGGAACTTAACATGAGCGACTGGCTCTAGTGCCTGAGACTCTTGAACTGGTGGGGCTGGCTGATGCTTACGACCGTTTCCATCATCGCGGCCCTGACCACCTCCATTCCTCCTTCCATTCATCCTTCGAGGAGCCATGATTCTGCAATCGCGAATAGAATGAATTAGAAGGATAGAAAGGCTTCTCATCGCACAACATAAATCATGAAAGAAGGGAACATTTCCTAAAATGTCTAGTAGCCTCTTCTTCATAGGTGTGGCACGCTTCACACCCATGAAAAACACTCTACCTAACACGGCTTTCAGACTCCCTAGGAAACATCAAACCTATGGCTCTAATGCCAAGTTTGTCACAACCCGAGGATAGACTCGGATCGTTGACACGGGATAAAGAACCCTGAGAGACCCCATGTCGACCCATGGAAAAAGAGTACTACTAATTCAATCGATAAACTGAAGAAAACATAATTACAACCCATCGGATGTCTCATAAAACGGCACATCAGAATAATATCTAAAGCTATACATATATAAGTATGAAAGCCTCTAGTCTAGATGAGTTGATGGGACAAACCCCCAACTAACTCAACAATATGGAAACTGAAATATGACATGAAGCTGAAAGTCTAGTCCCTGAAAGATGAGGACTCACCAATCATGCAGGTGCTAACTCTGGTAAGCGACTACGAGCAGGATCCTGCATCATGAAACGATGCAAGATAGAAAGTATGCGGTCAGTATGTGGAATGTATCGAGTATGCAAGGTAAGTAAAATCGCTTTAGTAATGTAAAACCCTATTACATTCATACCATCTCATAAGCTTTCAAGTATAAGCAGAAGGGCTACATGCGTTCATTCTGAAACCGAAATCTTATCATGACATGATCATGCTTAGCTTTACAACATCATGATTATTTCGAATAACTCAAAGATAGATATAATATTTATATCAAAAGATGAACAATGAGTCAAACCTTACTTTTAGAACATGCATGCATAAGGTAATCATCATAGGTAATGAAAATGCAATTTTGGATGATATAGACAGTGGGATACTCATCACTTAACCGACATACCATGATAGAGCTTAGTGGTCCCAAATATCACACTCAAGTGTGTAGAGCCGTCCATAAACTTGCCAGGGCGATGGACGATACCATGATATCTATATCAAGCTAAAGGGCCAATCGAGACGGGGATATCTCACAAGGGAGGTCCAAATAATATAATAGTATCAACCTACATTGGCGCGTAGTTCTGGGGTATAGGGTAATCGACCCTTAAACCGCTCGGTGCTAGACTTTTCTCCCAAAACATGTAGTGCTCTAGGTCGTATATAATGAAGCTCAACATGAAATCATGAATAACTCAACATCGTATGAAACAAAGCTTAACATTGTCTAATGAGAAAGCTCAATAACGAAATCATGCATATGAGAAGCTTTATTTTGAAACATACCACAAGCTCAATCATAGGTGGGAGCATCTACTCCAAATCGTGTGGTAAGCTACGTATAGAAGTATTTACTCAACATACCACAAGCTAGAGTTTATAATAAAATTGGGAAATTTCACTTCAACCAATGTGGTAAGCTTGTGTCGGGAAAATCATCAGTTTAAATGGATATATGGGTATCACCCAAAGCTTTATCATACTTGCATCTAATCGACTCATTTTGAAAACAATAACATAGATCACGGGTAGTTTTAGAAACATGCTTTTCATCATTAAATCACAGCATCATCATGCATTCCTCCTCATTCACTACTTTTATGAACTTCTCATCCTTGGGCATTTTAGATTCAAGATTTTTGGAAAACAATCTTTATTATTGAAAACAATTTAGAATCTGCCCAAGCTTCATAATTTATCAATATAAATATAATCTAATCATACCCATGTATAGAGATTAAAGAATTATGCAATTGGGTAAAAAAACCCTACTTGATCATAGATGATTTTTCATGATTTGATCGAAATTGGGCATAGGTGTGGAAGAAAACACCCACTCATAACCCTACATACTTGGAAATGGTGAATTCTAACACCCTCTAATTTCCCAAGCTAAGATTCAAATGGAAACCTTGAAAGTTGACCTTGAATCACCTCTTAAATCCATTAAAGATGCATGCATTGGAAGAATAACTTAGAGTAGGCTTTTCCCCTCTCAAAACCCCTCAAAACGAGCCTTAAACGACGTAGAATAGGGCCTTAGGAGTAGGAAATGTCAGAAATGCCCTCACTAAATTCTCTTAAAACTGATCACTGGGCCAAACAACGGGTGAACCAATGGGTCGTTGGAGGATACCAAGACCCGTGGTATCTACCTATGCGCATTGTCCCAGCCTAATCTCAGATTCAAACCATGGAAAAACAGGATGAGTTTTTCTAGGTTCCAACAGATCATTGATCCAGTCATTGTTTTCCTCTTCTGAAAATCTGAACTCCTTCACAGCGAGCCTAACCACGACTTGTAGTGTCCTACAACAGGTCGTGGTTCCCATCCGTCGTGTCCACTGAAAAGTCCACTATGTTACTATGACTCCAGACAACGGGCCATCCTTCCTCACAACGGGTCATTGGGACGCCCGTTGTCTACACTGTCACCAGGCCTAACCCCATTCCATGTCTGCTCACAACGGCTCGTGGATACTTACCACGAGTTGTTGTACCTCTGGTTTTGCAAATTTTTCCCAATTTTCAGCAGTTTTGCATTTTAGCTTCCCAGGTCTACTCTTAGGCACTTCCGGGGTATTACAGTACGAACTGTACCATGATGGTATGAGTCGTGATGAAGAAATCGTGACAAAATTCAGAAAATTTACATAAAAGTGCTGACTCCTGCTACGGAAGGAATGTACGACCCGTGGGAAGAAGGTACAAGTCGTACCATGACGGTCTTGTTGAACTTAAGAAGAATTCCAAAGTTTCAGAATTAAACTACGGGAGCTCAGTACGGGTCGTATGAAGGAGGTACGAATTGTACCTGGATGCAACACTTTGCTGAAATTCTTCAAACAATGCAAGGTACGATAGGAAGCTTCGAGTCTTAGGAAGCTGCTACGAATCGTAACTTGGCTCGTGACGACTGCGGCACCAGATATGGAAATTCATCCAGTTAACCTAGGAAAAGGATTCTTGTGTCTGTATAAATACGTTTTAGGTTTTATTTTTTTGTAGACAATTAGAGAGAAGTGGAAAAAAAGTAAGAGAATGATTAGAGACGATATTGAACAATTAAGAGAGAGAGGATTGAGTTGATTCAACTTGTGATCAACCTTTTCTTAAATTCATCTTGTTCTTGCTACTTGTTTTTCAAGATTTTACAGAGTAATTCAAGGAAGTGTTTTTCTTAATCATTACAGTAAGTATTGATTTTTATTCTTAATAATGAATGCAAATCACAACTTTACAACTATGAGAGGCTAAAACTTCCATCGCTAGGGTTGTGGGAATCCTGGTGGTTTAACAAGCTAGGGTTACACAAAGTGATTTTAAAACCAATACTAAATACTTATATTTTATTCTTTTCATGCTTAAACATTTCTTAATGGTGCGCAATGTTGGGATATGCCCGAATTTTTTACTTTTTTTGGTCGAAGAGGTAGAGATTAGGAAAAAAAGAATTACAACAGAGCCTTGATTTTGATAATCATTGTATTAACTTGAGCTGTGGTCACAGGGTAGTTAAATCTGGAACATAGTGAGAATAGATAGTTTGAAACCGCTTATGAGATTTGGTCGAGTGATAGAGTAAAGTCATTCAATAGGGACTAGTTGGTCGTTTGAATGAACCAAAGTTATCAGTTCTATAAGTAAGTATTGGTTATAATTACGAGTGTATACCCAAAGCAGTTATGAACCCATGGGGAACACAAACCCTAGTTATCCTTTGATATTGACTTAACACAGAATTTTAATATTTGTTTTTACTATTCATTTTCTTTAGAATCCCCTATTTTGAAGTAACTACCTCACAAGTTTAATTACCGGCTATAATCCAGTCTCCCTATTCCCTGTGGGTTCGACCCCAACCTCTAGTTGGGCTCTTTATTTACAACGTCCGCTTCTCACTTCATTAAAAGGTGTGGCTTGAGCGTTCTAGAAAAGTGGCGTCGTTGCCAGGGAATACAGCTGAAACTAGGTTATTAGCTTGTAAGTAACTTTTTGGTAGTTATTTCTTTAATTTCGTTTATTTTTGTATTTTTCATACCCACAGGTTGTTCTCCGGTGAATGACAAGAACTCAGAATAGAGGTGATCCCCTTTTTCCATTAAATCCAGAAATTGCAAGAGCATTGCGTAACATGGAAAACCACATGCAAAGAGAGGCTCGCATAGCTGAAGAAGCTAGGCAAATCGAGCTAGCTCGGCAAGCTGCACTACAATATGCAGAAGATGAAAGAGATGAAGTGGTAAATGCTGGTTGACAAGGGAGGGGCAACAAAGCTCTTACATTTTCCCCTCAGTACTTTGACGATGATGATGACCCAAATATTGATGAAGTCGGGTCAAGTGGAGCAATTGTGCCACCACCACTGCCCGCCGGGGCCAAATTCGACATTACAAGCACTATGATTCAGCTGCTAAATATTAAAGGGGTGTTCAGTGGCAATGCAGCGGATGGCCCCATCCTACACTCAATGAACATCATAGGATTATGCAAGGCGTACAGTTGCCCGGAGTAATCCATGATGCAATACAGCTCAGACTCTTCCCTTTTTCTCTATCTGGAGAAGCTACTTTGTGGTTATCGAAGTTGCCCAATGACTCCATAACCAACTGGAGGGAGCATAAACAGGCCTTTTTGGAGAGATTCTTTCCCCCATCCAAGATGTTACAGCTAAAAGATGAGATCTATAATTTTTGACAGATCAAGACTGAGGCACTTCATGAAACTTGGTCGAGATTAAAAAAGAAGTTGACTAAGTTCCCCAACCACAAAATCTCATACGATAGTTTGTTGGATATTATTTATAGGTCTCTAAACAATAGCACTATGGTTGTATTAGCCATGGTAGCTGGAGGAGCATTGATGAGTCACACCTGGGAGCAAGCTGCCATAATTCTTGACAGGGTGACTAAGAAAAACAGGGCCTGGCATATGAGGGAGGCTGATGCAGTGGCAGGAACTTGAAAATTTAATTCAGAATTGATGAACATAATATGAATAACCCACATGGATACTTATTCCAGGCGAAATTAACGAAAAATAACTTGGAATTCATTCGTATTCGAAAGCTCAGTGCAAAAACTAATAAGGGAGTTATAGGAGGATTTTGGGGGACATAAGGGAAGGACAATTCCCTTGTTGAATTCCTACATACCTGATGAAGAAGCCTGGAGAAATTGTTGGAGAATTGAAGAAGAAGGATCTGCCCTAGTTTGAAGCTCTGAACTGCTCTAAGAGGAACTCTACGTTCTGTTTTTAGGGGGATTGAGGTGAAGAGCCCATTGCCCCCACTAAAACATTCGATACAGATGCTAAAATTACATAGTTTAAAGCTTGGGAGGGTAGGAAATTACTAAATAGCCCTTAGAAATTTGTTGGGAAAAACTGACAGGTATCCCTAATGGGTCGTGGTGACTGACCATGACTTGTGGTCACTCCCGTCAGGTACACTACCTGGAAACCATAGTAGGTCACCACGAGGGTCCTAACGAGTCGTGGTCACGAGTCGTGGACCAGACTGGTTCATTGTTGAAGATTTAACCCTAGACTAGGTAATGAGTCACTTAATAAGTCGTTGCCACAGGTGACGACTCATTTCACCCACTCGTCAGGTACACTGGTCAACTAAAAATAGTCCCAACTCAGGCCTTTCAATGAGTGACTTAACGGGTTGTGGTCAGTGACCACGACTCATGATGTCCCTCGTTAGGTACATTGCCTCTCTCCTCACATTATCCCATCTTCTCCTCACTGCTCACCTAACGAGTCGTGAGGTTCTTAACGACTTGTCAGGTGGCCCGTCCTGCAACATTTCTATAGTTTTTCAGATTTTCTAATTTAAGTCCTGGAATTAGATTTTGAGTTTCTGGGGCATTACAATATCTCCCCCTTGTAAACATTCTTCCTCGAATATTATAAAACACACAGGAAGTAGAAAAATAGCATTCAAAATTTCCAAATACTGCTCATTTGACTCCAAAACTACCGGAATGACTACCTCCATTTCACAATACATAACTGAATTGGATTCTCTTTTCTCACATACATTCAAAAACATAATAGAGACTTGAACACCTGAACTGAGTCATGTAATCAAAATTGAGTTCTATGGACAAAATAAATATCTCAAACTGTGCTAGAGTCGGTAGAGAACAAATACGGGTATTTGGCCATCATATCTGCTTCGGCCTCCCACGTAGCTCCTTCAACCTGCTAATTTTTCCAAAAAACCTTAACTGAATCTATCTCCTTGTTTTTTAGCTTACGAACCTGACGGTCAATGATCTGGACTGGTACTTCCTCATATGAGAGACTATCTTTTATTCCTACACTATCCAATGGCAAAATTGAGGTTGGATCTTCGATGCACTTCTTCAAAAGTGACACATGGAAAATTGGATGTACAACTGCTAATTCTGAAGGTAACTCTAGTTCATAAGCCACATTACCGATACGCCTCAAAATTCTATAAGGTCCTACATACCTCGAACTGAGCTTCCCCTTTTTTCAAACCTCATAACCCCTTTCATGGGCGAAATTTTCAGGTATACCCAATCATCAACTACAAACTCCAACTCTCTTCTCCTCACATTGGCATAAGATTTCTGACGGCTCTGAGCTGTTTTCAGCCCTTCTCGGATGAGCTGAACTTTTTGCATTGCCTCCTGAACCAAGTCTAGCCCTATCAAGGCAGCTTCACCAACTTCAAACCACCCTATAGGAGATCTACACCTTCTACCATACAATGCTTCAAACGGGGCCATCTGGATACTAGAATGGTAACTGTTGTTGTACGCAAATTCGATAAGAGGAAAATGGTCATCCCAGTTACCTTTAAAATAAATTGAGCACACTCTTAGAATATCTTCTAGGGTCTGAATGGTTTGCTCAGCTTGCCCGTTGGTCTACGGATGAAAAGCAGTGTTGAGTTTGACCTGAGTACCAAGTACTTCTGAAAAGACTTCCAGAAATGGGAAGTGAACTGGGTACCCCTATCTTAAATAATGGCCAATGGCATCCCATGAAGTCTAACCAAATCCTGAACATAAATTTAAGCATAGTCCTCAGCTGAATCTGTGATTTTGACAGGGAGGAAATGTGCTGACTTAGTCATTCGGTCTACTACTGCCTAGATTGAGTCATGCTGCCGATGAGTCCGAGGTAGACCCGTAATCTAGTCCATTTTTACTTCTTCCCACTTCCACGTGGGTATGCTAATATCCTGGGTCATACCTCCTAGTATCTAGTGCTCTACCTTAACTTGCTTGCAATTCGGGCACTTAGCTACAAATTCAACAATGTCTCTTTTCATGCCATTCCACCAGTAAATATCCCGCAAATCATGGTACATTTTGGTAGCACCGGGGTGAATGGTGTATCTCGAGCTGTGTGCCTTAGCTAGTATCTGCTGTCTCAACTCACCAACATCCAGTACGCACAATCTTCCCTGGTAACGAAGCACTGCATCTCCCCCTTGGGAGAAAGCCTCAACCTCCTTTCTGAGGAATGCTTCTTTGAGTTTAAGTAGAACCAGATCTTCATCTTGTCTTGACATAACTTCTACTACCAAGGATGAATCTGACCTGCATTGCATTACCACACCACCTTCAGCTGAATTTATCAACTACACCTCTAATCGGGCTAGACTGCGAACTTCTTTTGCTAGTTCCCTCTTGCCTTCCTCAATGTGAGCTACACTTTCCATAGACCGCTTTCTTAGGGCGTCATCCATGACATAGGCTTTGCCTGGGTGATACAATACACTTATTTCATAGTCTTTCAGGAGCTCTATCCACCTTCTCTGTCGGAGGTTTAGGTCCTTTTGGCTGAACACATACTGAAGAATCTTGTGATCTGTGAATACGTCCACGTGGCCTCGTACAAGTAGTGTCTCCATATTTTAAACGTGAATACCACTGTTGCCAACTCCAAGTCATGAGTTGAGTAATTCTTCTTATGAACCTTGAGTCGTTTGGAGGCATAGGCTATCACTTTGCCCCACTGCATCAGAATGCAACCAAGTCCAACTCTGGAAGTGTCACAATAGAAAACTAACCCATATGATCCTTCCGGCAAGGTTAACACTGGAGCGGTAGTGAGTCGAGTATTCAACTCTTGAAAACTCCTCTCACACTCATCCGACCACTGAAATCTTACTTCCTTTTGGGTTAACTTGGTTAGGGAGATGCTATGGAGGAGAAACCTTCCATAAACCGTTGGTAATAACCCGTTGAGCCCAGGAAACTCCTGATTTCGGTAGGAGAGGTAGGTCTGGCTCAATCCTTCACCGCTGCTATTTTATAAGGATCTACCTATATTCCTTCACTAAAGACCACATGACCTAAGAAAGTCACGGATTGTAACAAAAATTTGCACTTGCTGAACTTGACGAATAACTGGTGGTCTCTGAGTGTCTGCAGTGCTATCCTCAGGTGATCTGCATGCTCTTACTCATTTATGGAGTATACCGTAATGTCATCGATAAATACAATGATGAACATATCCAGATACTACTTGAAAACCCTATTCATCAAATCCATGAAGGCTGCTGGGGAATTCATTAACCCAAAGGACATTACCACAAACTCATAGTGTCCATACCGAGTTCTGAATGTTGTTTTCGGTATGTCACACTCTCTAACCCTTAACTAATGGTATCTTGATTTGATATTGGTCTTGGAAAAACAACTAGCTCCTGAAGTTGGCGAATAGGTCATCAATTCTAGATAGGGGGTATTTGTTCTTAATTGTAACCTTGTTCAGTTGACTGTAATATATGCACATTCTGAGGGTACCATTTTTCTTACACACGAATAGCACTGGAGTACCCCAGGGAGATATACTTGGTCTGATAAAACCCCTGTCAAGAAGATCTTTTAGCTGCTCCTTCATATCCTTAAGCTCAACGGGAGCCATTCCGTAAGGAGGGATGGAGATTGGTTGAGTATCTGGGAGGAGATCTATTCTGAAATCTATTTCCCATTCAGGGGGAACTCCGGGAAGATCCTCAGGAAAAACATCTGGGAACTCACTAACTGCTGGAACTGACTAGATCGTTGGGGTCTCAAAGGTGGAATCCTGGACCCGAACCAGATGATATAAACATCCTTTGAAAATGAGTTTCTAGGACTTAAAGTAGGAAATAAACCTACCCTTAGGCGTTGAACTGTTGCCCGGCCATTCTAACAGTAATTCATTCGGAAACTAAAACTTGACATTTCTAGTTCTAAAATAAACTGAGGCATAGCAGGAGTGTAACCAATACAAGCCGAGAATAAGGTCAAAATCGACCATGTTTAGCTGTACGAGATCAGCTGGAATTACTTTGTTTAGGACTACGACCGGGCAATTTCTATACACCCGATTGGCTCTAACGGACTCGCCAACTAGGGTGGAGACTGAGAATGGTTCTTAGAGGACCTCTGGATTTATATTGAACCGAATTGCTATATAAGGAGTCACATACGAAAGAGTAGCTCCTAGATCTTAGAGGGCATACATGTGTAGATGGAAGAGACGCAACATACTAGTAACTACGTCATGTGAGCTTTCTTGATCCTGACGGGAAGATAGAGCATAGAAAGGATTTTGGCGTTGACCACCATCTATACTTGATGTGTTAGCCTGCTGGGCCAGTCGACCTGCTGAAGCTGCTGATGTGGTAGATGGTGATCTCTCTCGGCCTGCTGATGGGAACTCCCTAAGCCTGTGTCCAAGCTGTCCACACCCAAAGCAGCCCTCTCGTCCTTGAAGGCATTCTCCCTGGTGATTCCTACCACACTTGGGACAAGCTGGGTACTTGTTCCCAGTACTGTGAGCCCGAGACTGAGTGCTAGATGATCCACCCCTCCGATCCTGGCGGGATCGAAAGGTTGGGGTGCTGGTTGAACTAGGTGCTGGGGTTCTCTGCTGCAGTTGCTGCTGCTGCTGCTGTGGGCGCTTACCACTGCTGGATCTTCAATGGCCGAAATCTGACTGGTCAGTCCTTCACCTTTTGTTCTTACGCTCCATATCCTTAAGTTTTTCAGCCTCAATCTGCTGGGCATAGACAATCAAGCTAGAAAGGTCCATGTCCTTAATCAGCATCGCGGTCATGCACTCCTTGAGGACCAGGTTTGACACTTCATTTACAAATTTCAGCATGCGAGCCCTTGGCTCGACTACCATCTTTGGAGCATACTTAGAAAACCTAGTAAACTCCATAACGTACTCCTCCATAGTTCTGTTGCCCTGTCTCAAGTTAATAAAATCCACCATCTTTGTCTCCCTCAGCTCCCGAGGGAAAAATCTGTCCAATAAGGTTGTGTGAAATTCTTCCCACTCCACTGGTCCTGCTCCCGGTGGCCGTCCTTTTTTCCACTGATCATGCCAGTCTTAAACTACCCCTTTCATATGGTAGGCAGCCAAGGCGACACTATTAGTGGGACTTACATCCATAATTCGGGTGATTTTTCTAATCTCATCCATAAACTTTTGTGGGTCCTCTCCCACCTTTATTCCATGAAAATCCGGAGGGTTCATCCGGGTGATTCACTTGACTGGTCACAGTTACTACAGACTCGTTGGTGTTCCCACCTTTACTACAGAGTCGCTGGTGTTCATCGGCACCACTTGCAAATTCACTTGTTTGGTCATGGTTTGGACCAGTAACTGTATGGCCTCCCTAAACTCTGTGGTAAAAATCGAGTCATCTTGAGGAGCTGTCGGGGCTGGTGGGTAGGTCTGTTGACATTACCGGTCCTTCTTCCATTACCATGTATGGGAGGCATGGTTTACTGAAACAAAATAGAACACGAATTAGAAGGGCATTTTTGGAATTGAACTTTAACGCACGATAAAGAATATGAACAAAAGGGAATTTTCCTAATAACATCTCGTAGCCTACTCTTCATAAGTGTGGCGCGCTTCACACCCATGAAAAGGACTCTACTCAATGTGGCTTTCAGACATTCCGAGGATATTCTAAACATAAGGCTCTGATACCAAGTTTATCACACCCCGAGCCTACACCCTGGATGTAACACGGTACTTGAAGTCACAAGTGACCCCAAGTCAACCTTCGATCTATCATACACTAGCATTCTGAGTAAACATGATTAGTGGAACTTTAAGGTATTAACATTAAGGAATTTTTATAAAAGTTTAAATAAAACTTAAAACATGGAAACTGAACATCTGTAAGTCTGAAAGCCTTTTAACTGATGTGTTACTGGGACAAGCCCCCAGCTTACTCTAGGTCTAAAGAAACTACAACTTACTATAGGAGAATGAAAATAAGGCCCTCGAATGATGAGGACTCACACTTCAACTACTGAGGTGGGATACCCTTAATGATGGCAACTATCTGTGCTGAACCTGAGAACCTGCAGTTGTATCATTAAATGATACAACATAAAAGTATGCGTCAGTACTTTGAATGTACTTAGTATATGAGAGAAATATACTGATAATTGTAAATGGCTGAACTGGAAATACATTCAATGAACAACTAATTATCTGAACTGAAATAATATGAAGTATCTGAAATGGTAAAAAATGACCCTGTCTAGTAGTCAAAGACATGCCCTAAATTTGTAATACTGAATTTGAATACTGCATTGAACTTAACTGAACTAATAGATATGAAACTGGACTGGACTAACTAGTGGGAGAGTTTATAACCGACATTTAACCACGTGAGCTAGACATGGAGTCCGATGTATACACCCCACTGGTTGGACCCAATATACCTTGCTAGGGTATAAAGGCAGAACTGGGTGATCAAAAAAGTCTGGGGCCAATCAGGAAAAGTAATACTGTAACCTACGATGGCAACGTAGTTTTGGGAACCTGGGTGCGCTGGAACCCCAACCCACTCAGTGCTAAGTGCTACTCCCACTGGAAAACCTAAACTGAACTACTAGGCTGATAGCTCAAAACTAGGGCACAAGACTAGTCAGGGACATATAACTGAAAGTACCCTGAGAGTCTTATCAGACCAGATTCTGAAACTGGGTTCTAGACTGGTCAGACCTTTTTATCTGGAAGCGTCATCACCGTCTAAGAACAAGCGGTAACTAAGATGGGGTCCTAGGGCTTGTCAGAGCTATATACTGGAATGTCATGACTGCCTAATGGACCAAATAACTATAATCTGAGTCTGATTCTTATAACTGAGAGAAACCACTGAGACCTCAAAATAAGACTAAAGTCAAACTGATCAGTTGATAATTTTCCAAATGATTTTGAAGAGATTCTACATTCTAACTAGTCTGAATTACTAATAGCTAATAGAGAACTCAACTTATCCCAACAACATGGGAATTTTCATGATATGGAAACAATTCAAGAATTAAAGAAATCTCCTCCGACAAAGCTAAATCATTCTTATCAATGAAATAATTGCTCAACAATTATATAGTAAGAATTTCTAGGAAGT
>JACEIK010008382.1:34044-59298 GCA_018107945.1 Datura stramonium | reverse complement strand
CTCTAGGCTCCTGTAACTGTATCTACAAGTGAGAAGAAGCTATACAATCGCTAGTATTATGTAGTTTACCTAGGAAACTACCACTTGGTCCATTTGGAAACCCTGGTGCCATTGACGGGGAGATAAGGTTATTCTATCATGATTCTAGTCCTGTAGGCGTCAAGATACACCAATGATTTGTTAACGAGCTCTATTATATATGTATAGGTATAGAACAACATATTGTATCGGCTGACTATGTCGTACGCTGCCTAACTTAACAAGGTACGCTAATAGCTACCCTCAAGCCTCTGTGGTCTCGATATGGTGACAGAGCACTTACTAGTCTTCTTAACGGGTAAATAACTGAATAGGGAATCCCTTCGTCACCTTTGGCGACAATCAAAACTGAATACAAATTTTCCAGCAAAGTATACTGTATAGTAACCTCAATTCGTCTCATACTAGCTAACCACAACAGTGTAATAACAAGCTACTACAAGGTATTTATTGTATTAGCTAATTAGGTAACTTGTCGAGAGGAGTTAGCCTTAACATACCTCAATTGATGATTCTCGTTCATCCAAATAGTTCCAACCACCAAATTGCAGCCCCATGCTGAAAGAATAAGGCTATTTTCAATACTAGGACCCGACAAGTAACAATATCTTTCAAAAATATCAACTACAACTCAACATCATTTAATTCGGCTAAAAACATACAAATTCCCAAGAGTTTAGAAGGTAGAAATGCTTACCTATCACTTATAGTTGCTTAGGATTCAATTAGAAGTAATTTCTATAACTTTCACTCGATGGGGTTCCGGTACTCCGAGTGAAGAAATAACTCCACAGGGACGTTCCTTGTAGGCCTGGAACTTGTTATCCAAGACAAATTTGTGTTTGAATAGAGTTTAACGGCGTAATTTGATGAAAGACGGATAAAGTTGAGAGAAACCTTCATCCTTGCGTGGGTCTATTTTAGGAAAATTTTTACAATGAATTTGGACTAACACTTAAACATATATATAAATGAGGCGGTGGGCTAGGGGGCACGACGCACTGGCCACAGTGCCAGGCCAGTAGCGCGATGTGCCGGCCAGTGTGTGGCATGGCCTGCGTTGCACGACGCGACACCCATCCTCTGGCCCGACCTACTACTTGCTCGATACCGTGGTCATATACTCATCCCCCAATCCCTTTACCATATACGTCGTACCCCAAAACACTCAACACATGTAAACATGCATCGGTTAAACAATAGAAACTTACCGGGTGTAACAGAACCGTGGTATAAAAAACCCTTAGAGTTTATTTGCTAACTATTGTTAAAAAAGACAAACATTAAGATATGGGTCATGAAACATTTGATAATATAAAATGGACCCATCAATGGAAACTAACAATCCAAAAGCAACATTTCAATTAACACAAGCCTGACAAGGGCATTCATCCACTATGCAATCATTAAAAATGAGTCATATTCAAAGCATCAAAATTTAAGCCCGACAAGGGCAACAAATGCAAAATATAACCAACAAGAGAGAGAAAAATCCCACCTCCAACTATGAAATTACATCATCCCCAATGTGCATATGAAGAGAAAGGATGGTAAGAACTCCTTGATATGGCTATTCTTCAATATCAGCATTGGCTGCCTTCTCATAATGGCCTTCATCTATAAGGTTTGCCTTATCATCCCCATCTAAGCCCTAAAATAAATCATCAATGGGGCACCGAGCTATAGGTGGGGCAGCCATGGTTGCATCAAGTAAGCTCATGTCCAGATCCTCCATTGGTTCTCGGCTTCTCAACTCTCTCCTTCAGCTCGGAGAGAGGTGACTGCTCCCTCGACTACATCCATTTGAGAACATAGCTTGTTCAAGCTATCAAATACATTTATGTATCTACTTCTTCACCATATTGATGATAAGAGCAGTGTGATTTTGAGCCATATTTTTGGAGTTGGTTCTTATGAGACTGTGTCATTTGATCCAGCTTCTAGATTCTACTTAGGTGCGAGGATGTAGGAGGAGGTGAAGGCCCTGTGAATAGTACCTCTTCGGATAGATGGCCCGATGTCTCGGGGTGTTCCATGTTGAGGTCATAGGCTACGGAATTTTCATCTATGCCATAGGTGGTGGAGCCCTTGGTTGCTTCCCATGCATACATCCTCTTCCTTGTTTTAGGGGAGCATTCGCATCCTTTCTTATGTTAATAGCAATGACCCCTGTTGTAGCACTACCTTGTTCATCAGGAAATAATGGGACTCCAGCTTTCAAGCACAGTTGACTAATGAGTACTAGGTAGGGCATAGAGAGACCCTGGTGCCTAGAATTCCTCTTCATTTAGGTGGCAACCACTTCGCCCACATTGATTGGCACCCCTAACATGATGTAGGCAATCAGGATGGCTTCCTTAAGATTCACTTGCTGATCATTTTTTGAGGGCATTATCCGAGAGCATGCAAAGTCTAGCCACAACTTGGCCTCAAATTTTAGGTCTTGCCTTGCAATATCAACCCCCTAGAGGCCTATATGGGCTGAACATAGGCGATAATGTTAGCTACCTAATCGAACTATTCATTTTTGGTTGTCACCCTTAGTGCAAACTCTATCCCTGAGTCAATTTCATCTTCCTAAAATATGGCATTTATAGCATCTGGAGTGATGTCAATTTCACCTCGAATCATTACTAGATGTAGGAAAAGGAACTCATCCACTTTCTCCTTGTGTTTCATGGTGTCTTTCCTCTCTTGGTATGAAGCAAGAACTCCAGTACAAGGTTTGGGTAGTAGTTGGGAAGAGGCTCTGTGAACATATGCCACTGCCTATCACTGAATAGAGCATTGATGTTAGGGAAGTCATTCCCCAGCCCAGCCAAGTCAAATTGCTTCTCAAAAGTGATAGATCTATCTAGACATGTGGTGTTGTTCTCTTTATTATTAGGAACACATAATATGATTGCTTCCCTGGTGTTAGCAGTGGTCGATGCGGTTTTGCCTTTCCCCTTTCCCTTTCACTTCGAGGTGGAAGAGGCCTTACCTTTGTCTGCTTGCCTGAAAGATGTCATTTTGTTGCAAAATAATGTTAGCACCACAAACAAAACAATATTTGTTTTATCTTTAGTAAATCAAAATTAAAAGCAATAACTATACTAAGCTGCAGAATAAAAATCTAAAGATTGGATGAAAAACAAGTTGAAACATCAAAATCCATATTTGGTAGCACCTGCACGCACCTGTGAAACGCAGGTGGAGACTTGTAGTTTGTAGGTGCGTCATAGGTCTACGACAGATATCAGGCTCGCAGATATCCAGATCCTGTGTTTCACTTATATTTTGCAGGAGCTGATCCACGGAGTGCAAGTTGAAACGCAGAATAGATATAGTGACCTAAAAGTCAATTTCTCTGCTGCGCTTCATTCTGCATTTCGCAGATCGAGCTTGGCAAGTTGCAAGTGTCAAACAGTGGCCATCATTAAATTTTCAAGCCTAAATTTTTAACATCTAACGAGTACCTAAACTTCCTCGAAATATCTATCAATCAACTAAACAACCACAAAGACTATTGGGACCACTTAACACCTTCCCTTAAGATGGATGTTACCTCGTCTATCATCGGGAGACATCGAGTGCCCAACCTAACAACTTATGCCAACTCAACTTCAAAACATGCTCAACTCACTCGCACATCACATTTTACACAATTCAAGAAACAAAAAAGAAAGGAATCACATTTTTCCCTTAAGAAAGATGTCAATCTATCTGTCATCGAAAAAATCGTGCATTTCAAGCACATGGGTTACACAGACTTCACCCCAACTAAAATTTTGAAACATAAAGACCATATAACAGATCTACAAAGATGAACGATAAAACCCACATTTTCCAATTTTCACTTCTCCCACAATACCAACAACAATCAATAATACAAAGATAGTGAAGAACATATGATGGGTAATAGGGAAAATGGGTTAAGGGAATTCAAAATTAAAATGCTTTCTTTTGTACTAACATCCTCAAATATCAAGAAAAATGAGAATAATAAGCCCACATACCAAGTGAGGAGAGAGAAAAGCAAAGATATTGAGAACTTGGAGTCTTTTTCAACAATGGCCAACTCAAAAATCTTGAATCTCTTTAGCTTTAGTGAGAGTGTAGTGAGAGATGGTGAGGTGAAGAAAACAGTGAAAAGGGTTGGGGTTTATAGATGGAAGGGAGTTGAGTTGATTGGTGGGTTTAAAAGGTGGATTTTTGGGGAGACCACGTGTTGGTCAACATTTAAATGATATTACTTACCTACACCTGCGCTGGACCTGTGGGCATAGGTTGGTACATGCATTTCTTAGTTCAAAGCGCAGGTCACCCAATTCTTGCCCAGCTTTTTGCTTGTGAGTTACGCCTAACTTGCATTTTGCAGAACACCACCTGCATTTCGCAGGTGGCTCGCAGTTCACCTTTCAGTTTCTAGATTTTCTTCCAGGTATTCTGGTTTAGGGCTATGCCAGATCTGCATTTAGCGGGTTGGCACCCGCGTTTTTGCAAGTAAGGCGCAGAAGCCCTTCTTTTCTTCCAACTTTCTAGACACTTTTTGTGCCTAGGTTGTGTCTTGCGCATGAGCACATGCATTTCGCAGGTCTCATGCAATGCTTGCCCTATTTTTCTTTCACTTGGTTCCTCATCCAATCTTCCTATAAAAGCAAAAGCAACACAAATATCAAAGCATCAAGGTAAAAACACTTGTGTTCCCTTCCAAGAAGTTCCTTATTTATCGTCATGGCACGATGAGTACCTCCTTAATCATCAATTATCCAGAAGGTCATCCTCTGAATCAACTTTAGCATCACAATTTTTGTCTTGCTCCTCCTCATCATTGAGGACCGTTATCACTTTACATTCAGGATTTTATCGGTTGACACACACTGAACATGACTTCATCACCACCCACTCTAACATTAGCTCCCGTAGCTGAACATCAACCAATGCTCTACCCTTGGCTAGCAATGGTCACCACAAAATAATGGGCACCTTGACATCCATGTCACAGTCTAACATGAAAAATTCGATTGGAAGTATAAATTTGTCCACATGGACCAAGACATCTTCTAGAACTCCCACAGGTCTCTTGATAGACCGGTCCGCAATCAATAGCCTCATTGTAGTAGGCTTGAGATTCCTCAAACCTAACCTTTTGAAAATGACGAGAGACATCAAATTGATGCTTGCACCAAGGTCACATAAAGCCTTATTGAACATGCATATTCCAAAGGTGCAAGGAATTGTAAAAGCTCCGGGGTCCTCTCTTTTAGGAGCAAGATTGCTTTCCATCACTGCACTATAGTGGTGCATCACCTTCCTTGTGCCCGCATCCACAATCTTCTTCTTTCTTAATAATTTCTTCATGAATTTTGCACAACCCGATATCTGAAGCTATGCATCCACCAGAGATATATTTATGGACAATTTGCTAAAAATCTCAACAAATTTTCGAAACGGTCATCCTCTTTCTTCTTCACCAGCCGTTGTGGATAAGGAGGTGGGATTCTAGGCTCTTAGCTTTTTTCATTTGAGGCCTCCTTTCTTTCTTTCTCAACAACAACCTTTTCATAATTAGCATCAACTTCTCCCTTAGCGAGTTTTTCTTCTTCTTCAACACAATCTGATGCTCTTAGCACCTTATCACCATCATCATTTCTTATTTTGGGGTCAACCATATTCTTGGTCTTAACGCTCACATTAGCCAACACTTTTCTTCTCCTTGTGACAATGACCATACAATGATTGTGCTTCTTTGGATTAGGCATTGTGTAATTTGGGAGTGTCTCTTTCATTATGGGGTTTATTTGGGTTGAAAGGTGATTCATTTGAACTTTCAAATGTTTAATAGATGCCAAATGAGAGCTCACCATTTGGGCTAAGATAGATATCTTCCCTTTTAGCTCCTTAACCCCGCTATCTGTGGACTCAACTTTCTTTAGCACTCTTGCTAACATTTATTCAATCTTCATTACCAACATCACTTACCTCGAGTTGCATTTGGGGTGCATCAGCCTTAGGAGGGGGCACATATGGATTTGAACTCCTATGGTATCCTAGGCCTTCATGATTTGGCTCCCTATTTCCCCATCTGTCATCCCTATCAACTCACCCTTGATTATCATGGTTCCTCTAACCTTGATTCTCTTCATGTGGACGCCAAGGGCCTTGGTTGGAACCATGATATCCCAGGAAAGAACCCCCCATTTGACCAGCCATGAATTGACACTCTTCCTTATACCTTGGCGATGAAGCTTCCCTCTCATATTGCATAGGACCTTGGGTCCCCAATGCATTGACATTCTTGGACCCGGTTCCCATGAAATGCTTTGTCATTAGCTCAAGATGAGTCATCATTTTTTTCCAAGGTCTCATCTCTCTCTTCATCCCTCTTTCTCATCTCGGTAGCCATAAGATTTGAAGAGAAACTACTTGGGGACACTTCAGTGTCCCTAGTGTTCCATTCCCTATTCGTCTTGGTCATTCAATCTAAGAGAGCTTTGGCCAATCAAATTATTTGGTACATCAAGGACCCACCAACGAAATTATTGGTCATGGACTTATTTATTGAGTCAAGTGAGCAATAGAAGCTTTGGAGATGACCTCCATCAGGCAACCCATAGTTTGGACATATTTCAACTTTATTTTTGAATTAGAGCCAAACCTCATGCAAAGGTTCACCCGGGAGTTGTCTAAGATTGGTAATATTGTCCCTTAATTGGATAATTCTCAAAAAAAAAAATCTGTCCAAGAAAGCTTCTGTTAGCTCATTCCATAAGGTGATTGACCCGTGAGGAAGCTCCTCCAACCAAACAGTGGCTTCTCCCATTACTGAGAATGCGAAAAGCCTTAGCCGAATCGATTCTTGGCTGATGTTGGTAATGTTGAAAGGTTGGCATATTTCAAGGAAATTCAAAGGTCTCGGTTTGCATCCTCACACGTTTGCCCTCCAAAGAGTCCTTTCATTTGTAGCAAATGCAGCATAGTTCTCTTCACGTGAAGGACAATATTCTTTACTATAGGATGTAGGCGAATAACACTAGCTATGTCGGGTATCATTGGATCATCATCCTCATAGACCATGTGGCCGTCCATAGAACCCTCTTGAGATTGTTGTCTCATATAAGTTGACCTAAAAATACCAAAAATAATAGCAACATAAAAAAATACTAGATGCTTAATTAATTCAAATCAACAAACAACTAAGGGTTATCAAATCTCATTCGCTGGCAACAATTACAAAAATTGATGAAGTCCAAATCCACTCCTCTCTAGGAGAGAGTGTACATGGTCGTCGCAATATAATTTACCCAACTTATGAGTTGGGGTCAGATCCACATGCAATGAAGATTGATGGCAATGAAAATCGTCTATCAAATTGAATCAAATAATATCATTGTATGAGAACTAGCAAAGTAAATATTCGGGAATTGTAAGATTATGCTTTGATTTAAAACTCAAAATTAAAAAATAGGGCAACCAACTTCGAAGTAACAATATGAACGAATGCTAGGGGTGTACTATTGATAGGGCATTGATATAATTGGGTTAACTAGCAAGACAAAGCATTAGTTGCAAACATAAATAGTCATGGACAAGACGACACCCGACGTTTCTCAACCAATTGGGTGCCTTTTGTCTCGCGCTTTCTCAAACCCCAAGGTCCTTTTGCCACGGGTTTTCTCAAATATACCCATTATTATGTTAATGTTTTCAAAATGAATTGAGTATATCCAAGCATGATAAAGTTTTGGGCAAGGCCCCCATATCAAGTATGATGATGTAGTATCTCTAAAGTAATCTTACCATATGGTTTTGGAGCAGATGCTCCCACTTATATTTGGGATTGTGGTATGTTTTGAAATAAAGCTTCTCATATGCATGAATTCATAATTGAGATGTATGTTGTCAATGAGCTTCATTTTCATACGATGTCGATTCTAGGCATGATTTCATTAGTTAGCTTTATCAAATGACAATGTTGAGCTTCATTTTATACGATGTTGAGTTTATGCATGATTTCATTATTGAGCTTCATCACTAGACAATGTTGAGCTTCGTTATATACGATGTAGAGCATTGCATGTTTTGGGAGAAGAGTCTAGCACCGAGTGGGCTAACGGTCGTCACCCTATGCCCTAGAACTATGGGCCAATATAGGTTGATATTAATATATTATTGGGAACTCCCTTGTGAGCTATCCCCGGCCCAAATGGCCCATGAGATTTATATCGATATCATAGTAGCGTCTTTAGCCCTGACAAGGTTCTGGATGGATCTGCCCACTTGAGTATGATAGTCGGGACCACGTATGCTCTATCGTGGTATGTCAGTTAAGTGAAGAGTCTCCCATTGTCTACCAGATTCAGATTTGCATATTCATTACTCATGATTATTACTTCAAGAATGCATGTCCTGAAAGTAAGGTTTGACTCATTGATCAGCTTTTCTATAAATGTCATATCTCAGCTTTGAGTCATTCGAGTCAGTTATGATGTTATGAAACTATGCATGGTCATATTATGAAAAGATTATGATTTCAGAATGAGTGCATGTAATTCTTTCCTCTCAAATTTGAAAGCTTATGATATGTTATGAAATGTTTTAAATGATTTACTTTACTTGAGCAGTTTTACTTACCTTGCGTACTCGTTACATTCCACGTACTGAATGCATACTTTCTATGCTGCATCGTTTCATGATACATGCCCCAACACCCAGGCTCAGCCCTGCTTGTAGTCAGTTGTCAAAGTTAGCTCCTACTTGGTTGGTGAGCCCTCATCCTTTGAGGGATAGACTTTCAATTCCCTTATGTGTTTTTAGTTTCAGTATTGTTGAGTTAGTTGGGGTCTTGTCCCATCAACTCGTCTAGATTAGAGGCTTTTCATACTTATGTATGTGTTAGTTTCGCATTCTTATTTTGATGATATGTTGAGTTAGACTTCCGCTGAATCATGTTGATGATTTTCTTACATTTATCGAATGACTTAGATGTATGCTTATGCCATGGGTCGACTTGGGGTCTCTCGGGGTCCCTTGTCCCGTGTCTACGATCCGAGCCCCGTTCGGGTTGTAACAAACTTGGTATCAGAGCCATAGGTTTGAAGTGTCCTAGGGTGTCTGAAAGCCGCATTAAGTTGAATATTTTTCATGGGTGTGAAACATGCCACACTTATGACGAAGAGGCTACAGGACATTTAGGAAATGTTCCCTTCTTTCATGATCTATGTCGTGCGATAAAATGTATTGCTATCCTTCTAATTCGTGCTAATCGCGATTGCAGAATTGTGGCTCCTCGAAGAATGAACGGAAGGAGTAATAGAGGTGGTGAGGGCCATGAGAATGGAAAGAGTTATGGGCATTAACCAGCCTCACCAATTCAGGAGCCTCAAGCACTGGAGCCAATCACTCATGCTGAGTTCCGGGCCGCTATTCAGATTCTTGCGCAGGCCTTGACCGCTCAGGTCAGCAGGCCGTTGTGCATGTTCTGCAAAATGGAAATGTAGCGGCGGCTCGAGTTAGAGACTTCTTGTGGATGAACCCGCCGGAGTTTCTGGGGTCCAAGGTAGATGAGGACCTGCATAATTTCATCGATAAGATTGTCAAGATCACCCAAGTCATGAGGGTGAGTAGTGTTGAGTGCGCAGAGTGGGCCTCCTACTAGTTGAAGGGGGTTTCACATATCTAATTTCACCAATGGAAGGATAGCAAGGTCACAAGAGTAGGCTCAATCACATGGGAGGAGTTTCAAGTTGTATTCCTAGAGAGGTTCTACCCTCGGGAGATAGAGAGCTAAGGGCAACTGAGTTTGTGAACTTGAAGTAGGGGAGGATGACAGTGCAATAGTATTCCCTTGAGTTCACGCGCTTATCGAAATATGCCCCGGAGTTAGTGACTGACCAGAGGGCGCGGGTGAGCAGATTTGTGCATGGTATAGCAAGGTATTTGGACAAGGAGTACCAGATTTCTATGCTTCACCAAGATATCGACTTCCCTCGCATAGTGTTGTACGCCCATTAGATTGAGGTGGAACATTTGAGGGAGAGGAAGGCTTAAAGGCCAGGACCGAGGATCACAGATTCTCTCAGCAGAGGTCCGGTGGTGGACACAAACAGCAGACTCAACAGAGATCATCAGCCCTGACATCTTTGGCATTAAGTGTTCCATCTAGGAATAGACATGATCAGAGAGGGCGAGCATCAGGCTCGAGGGGTCAGAGTAGTAGACCCACAGATTCTAGCATCCTAGCTTGTCGCAGTTATGGTCGGTGGCACACAGGCCAATGCTTGGCAGGTTTAGGTGCTTGTTTCAGGTGTGGGCAGCCCGGACACATGCTTCGAGATTGTCCAGCTGCGAGGACGGATCAGATTGGGGGCTGAGGCCCACCTTCTTGTTTAGCATCCCTCCTGCACGCTCAGCACATTAGGGGGCATCTACTAGCACAACTGGCGGTCAACGCCAGAATAGATTCTACTCTTTAGCTTCCCGCCAGGAACAGGAGGTCTCCCTGAATGTGGTTATTGGTATGTTGTGATTTTTCCATATTGCTGTATATGCTATGTTAGATCCAAGGGATACCTTCTCTTTTGTGACACCATATGTTGCCATTAGCTTTGGAGTCAATCCTGATGTTTTGTTAGAATCCCTCTCAGTTTCCACTCTAGTAGGTGACTCAGTTATAGCTAGACGGGTATATAGAGGTTACCCAATCTCAGTGCTTCATAAGGTCACCTTAGCAGACTTGATAGAGTTAGCCATGACCGATTTCGATGTCATTCTCGGCATGGATTGGCTATTTGCATGCTATGCTTCAGTCAATTGTAGAACCCAGGCAGTAGAACTCAAATTTTCGAGTGAGCCAGCCTTAGAATGGAAGGGTAGTTTAGTTGTGCCTATAGGTCGATTCATTTCCTATCTAAAGGCCAGAAAGATGATTTCAAATGGTTGTATGTACCATCTAGTTAGTGTTAAGGATGTCGAGTCCAAAACCCCTACTATTTAGTCAGTTCCAGTAGTACGTGAGTATCCAGAGGCCTTTCCTAATGATTTTCCAAGTGTCCCTCCAGAGCGGGAGATTGATTTCAATATAGATATTTTTCCTGACACACAACCTATATCCATTCCGCCCTACAAAATGGCTCCAGCCGAACTAAAAGAGTTGAAGGATCAGTTGAAGGACCTATTAGATAAGGGCTTTATTAGGATGATTAAGTCTCCATGGGGTGCACCAGTGTTATTCATTCGGAAGAAAGATGGTTCCCTTCGGATGTGTATTGATTATAGGCAGTTGAACAAGGTCACCATTAAGAACAGGTATTTGTTACCCAGGATCAATGATTTGTTTGACTAGCTTCATGTTTCCAAGTGTTTCTTCAAGAATGATCTCAGGTTCGGGTATCACCAGCACAGGGTTCGGGAGAGTGACATCCTGAAAATCACTTTTCGGACTCGGTATGGTCACTACAAATTTGTTGTTATGTCTTTAGGACTAACCAATGCCCCTTTAGCTTTTATGGATCTAATGAGTAGGGTGTTCAAGGCATGTTTGGACATGTTCATGATTGTGTTCATTGATGACATCCTTATGTACTCTCGGAGCGAGGAGGAGCATGCTGCACACTTGAGAGTAGTGCTTCAAACCCTCAAGGATCATCAGTTGTATGCAAAGTTTAGCAAGTGTGAATTTTTGTTGGACTCTGTGGCATTTTTGGGCCATCTGGTATCGAATGAGGGCATAAGGGTGGATTCTCAGAAAATCGAGGTGGTGAAGAATTGGCCCNCCAGTGAACCCATCAGATATCAGGAGATTGTTGGGCTTAGCGGGTTACTATCGGAGATTCGTTGAGGGCTTTTCATCTATTGCAATACCTTTGACCAAGTTGACTCAGAAGAAGATAAAGTTCCAATGGTCGGAGCCTTGTGAGAAAAGCTTCCAAGAGTTAAAGACTCGACTCACTTCAGTACCATTGTTGACCCTACCCGAGGGTACCGATGGATTTGTGGTGTACTGTGATGCTTCAAGAATCGTACTTGGGTGTGTGTTAATGCAGCATGCGAAAGTGATGGCATATGCCTCAAGACAGTTGAAAGTCCATGAGAAGAATTACCCGACCCATGATCTTGAGTTGTCCGCGGTGGTGTTCACATTGAAGATATGGCGACATTACTTGTATGGGGTCCATGTGGATGTATTCATGGATCACAAGAGTTTGCAATATGTGTTTATGCAGAAAGATCTCAATCTTCGGAAAAGGAGGTGGTTGGAGCTATTAAAGGACTACGACTTGAGTGTCTTTTACCACCCGGATAAGGCTAATGTGGTAGCGGATGCACTTAGAAGGCTCTCTATGGAGAGTGTGTCCCACGTGGATGAGTTAGAGGAGTTGGTGAAAGATGTCCATCGACTTGCGAGGTTGGGAGTTAGATTGGTTGAGTCGATCAATGGCGGCGTTGTTGTGCAAAACAGATCAAAATCGTCCTCGATGATGAATGTGAAAGCCATACAAGATGTGGATCTGATTTTGGTAAAATAGAAGGAAGATGTTAGAAGTCAGAAGGTGGAGGTCTTCTCCCAAGGGGGAGATGGGGTGCTGCGGTACCAAGACCGTCTTTGTGTTCTAGATATTGATAATTTGAGGGATCGGATATTGCATGAGGCACATTGATCCCAATATTCTATCCATCTGGGTGCCATCATGATGTACCATGATTTGCAGAAAATATATTGGTGGAACAACATGAAGAAGGATATTGCAGAATTTTTAGCCAAGTGCCCGAACTGTCAGCAAGTGAAAGTCGAGCATCAAAGGTCGGGAGGCGTACTTCAGGATATTATCATTCCCACTTGAAAGTGGGAATCGATTAATACGTATTTTATTATAGGCCTACCTTGTACTTGCAGACACTATGATTCTATTTGGGTAGTGGTAGACAGGTTGACCAAGTCTGCACACTTTCTACCGGTAAAAACCACAAATTCAGCGGATGGTTATGCCAAACTATATATTCAAGAGTTGGTGTGATTTCATGGAGTCCCATTGTATATTATCTAAGACCGAGGTACTCAGTGTACCTATCAGTTTTGGCGGTCTTTCCAAAAAGGGCTTGGGACTCAGGTTAAACTCAGCACAACATTTCATCTGCAAACGGATGGTCAGGCGGAACGAACAATCCAGATCCTCGAGGACATTTTTAGAGCTTGTGTGATGGACTTTAAAGGTAGTTGAGATGATCACTTGCCGTTGATCGAGTTTTCTTACAATAATAGCTATCACTCTAGCATCCAGATGGCACCATTTGAGGCTCTTTACGGTAGAGGTTTAGATCGCCCATCCGATGGTTTAAGGTTGGTGAGGCATCTATGATAGGACCTGATTCGGTTTATAAGGCTATGGTGAAAGTACAGTTGATAAGGGACAGGTTGAAAACAGCTCAAAGTCATCAAAAGTGATATGCTAATGTGAGGAGGAGAGAGTTGGAGTTCGAGGTGGACGATTGGGTATTTCTAAAGGTGTCTCCCATGAAGGGAGTCATACGGTTCGTAAAGAAAGGAAAAATCAGTCCCTGCTATGTTGGTCCCTATCGGGTTATGAAAAGAGTTGGTAAGGTAGCGTATGAGTTGGACTTGCCATTAGAGTTATCTTCAGTTCATCCCATCTTTCATGTATCGCTGTTGAAAAAGTTCTTGGGTGATCCATCTTTAGTTGTACCGGTGGAAAGCATTGGTGTGGGAGATAGCCTCAGTTATGATGAAATTCTAGTTGCAATCTTGGATCGTCAGGTTCGGAGCTGAGGAACAAAGAACTTGCTTCGGTAAAGGTGTTATGAAGAAATCAACATGTTGAGGGAGCTATGTGGGAAGCCTAAGCGATTATGATGGCTAAATACCCTCACCTGGTCCCTACCAGCTCAGTTTTTGTTTGAGGTATCAGTTTTGCCCTAATTCTCTGATCAATTTCCATGTTCAGTTCATGTGCACAAGTTTGATTTATGATATGATAGACGTATGTGATGTCTGAATTTGGTTCAGCTATGTAGTTCTTTTTGGAGTTAGTCATTCTGCCAGTTTTTGAGTTAAATGATTAGTATTTGATTATGATAATTGCATGTTTCTATTTGCTGCTTGTTTCCAACATTCGAGGATGAATGTTCCTTAGGGGGAGATATTGTAATACCTTGGAGGTGCCTAAGAATAAGACCCGAGAGTTAAATCTGAAATCTGCAGAAACTGGGGAAAAGTAACACAAGACGAGTGGAGTAATGACTCGTGGTTGTTCACCACGAGACGTTGTTAAAAGTCGTGGATTCGGGTGTTCAGGTGGCAGTGGAAGTAACGATTGATGTAACGACTCGTTGTAAGAAACAATGAGTCCTTGTTTGTTGTCGCCGTAAGAGATGGGATTAGCACTTGGGGAACAAAACGGGTAATCAAATGACCTATCGTGGCAGGCAACAATCCGTTGTCATGAGTCGTGGTAAGGGATCCTAAATCTCCAGTGGACTTGATGGACGGATACCACGATCCATTGGAGCCAACAATGAGTCGTGGTGAGACTAGTCATGGGGAAGTTCAAAAGATTCAGGAAGGAAATCAACGACCGATTAAACGACCCAATAGACCTAAGGACGAGTCTTCCGATCTATTTGTGGTATGATTCCGAGAGAAGGCTTGGGCAGTGCATGGCACAAACAAATACCACGGGTCGTGGTATCCTCCAACGACCCGTTAGGTTGTCCGCTATTTGGTCCAGTGAGTAGTTTTTCTGCAATTTCATTAAGGGTATTTCCATCATTCCTAAGTTCTAGGTCCCTATACTACGTCGTTTAAGGCTCATTTCAGTGGGTTTAAGGAGGGGAAAACCTATTCTAATCTAGTTCATTCCATACATGAAAACTTGATAGTTTGTAGAGAGGATTTAGAGCAAGTTTTGAAGGTTTCCATTAGAATCTCATCTTGGGCAATTAGAGAAGTGGTAAAATCATCCCTCCCAGGTATGTAGGGTTATGAGTGGGTGTTTCATTACTCACCCATGCTCCAAATCTCTAGCTAAGTATGAGAAATTCATATGATCAAGTTATGGTGTTTTTACCCAATTGCATGATTCTTCAATTTCTATACATGGGTGCGATTAGATTGTGTTTATATTGATGAATAGGGAAGCTTGGGCAGATTTTAAATTATTTTCAATCAAAAATTATGTTTTCTAAATTATGAAAATTAATGCCCATGGATGAGAAGTTCATGAAAGAAGAGAACGATGATGAATGGATGATGATGATAATATTTGATAATGAAAAGCATGTTTCTAAAGCTACCCATGATTATGGTAATGTTATCAATATGAATTGAGTAGATCCAAGCATGATAAAGTTTTAGGCAAGGCCCCCATATCAAGTATGATGATATAGTATCTCTAATGTAAGCTTACCACATGGTTTTAGGGTAGATGCTCCCACTTATATTTGAGCTTGTGGTATGTTTCGAAATAAAGCTTCTCATATGCGTGAATTCATAATTGAGATGTATGTTGTCAATGAGCTTCATTTTCATACGATGTCGGTACTAGGCTTGATTTCATTAGTTAGCTTTTTCAAATGCCAGTGTTGAGCTTCGTTTCATATGATGTTCATTTTATACATGATTTCATTGTTGAGCTTCGTCAATAGACGATGTTGAGATTCGTTATATATGATGTAGAACATTGCATGTTTTGGGATAAGAGTCTAGCACCAAGCGGGCTAAGGGCTAATGAGTGCATGTAATCCTTTCCTCTCAGATTTGAAAGCTTATGATATGTTATGAAATGTTTTAAATGATTTACTTTACTTGAGCGGTTTTACTTACCTTGCATATTCGATACATTACACGTACTTACCGCATACTTTCTATGCTCTATCGTTTCGTGATACAGGCCCCAGCTCCTAGGCTCAGCCCCACTCGTAGTCGGTTGTCAGAGTTAGCTCCTACTTGGATGGTGAGCCCTCATCCTTAAAGGGCTAGACTTTTAGTTCTCTTATGTATATTCAGTTTCAGCATTGTTAAGTTAGTTAGGGTCTTGTCCCATTAACTCGTCCAGATTAGAGGCTTTTAAGACTTATGTATGTGTTAGCTTCGGATGCTTATTTTGATGATATGTTGAGTTAGATTTCCGCTGAGTTATGTGGATGATTTTCTTCAGTTTATCAAATGAGTTAGATGTATGCTTATGCCATGGGTTGACTTGGGGTCTCTCGGGGTCCCTTGTACTGTGTCTACAATCCGTGCCCCTGTTCGGGTAGTGACATGCACTTCAGGTGTAAAGATATTAGAGATGAGATTGTTAACACTTGTCGACATGGGAGAGGAAACAGAAGTCATAGATTTTTCCCTCAGTTCTTCGATGACGAGGACCCAGACATCGACGAAGTTAGGTCAACTGGAGCAATTGTACCACCACCACCACTACCCGTTGGGGCCAAATTTGACATCACAAACACCATGATTCAGTTGTTAAACATGAAAGGGGTGTTCAGTGGTCATGCAGCTAATGACGCCAACCTGCATTTGATGAACTTTTTAGGAATATAAAAAGCATTTAGGTTTCCCGGAGAAAGCCAAGATGCCATCAAACTCAAACTTTTCCCCTTTTCTTTGTCTGGGGAAGCTTCATTATGGTTATCAGAGTTGCCCAATGAATCCATAGCCAACTGGAGGGAGCTCAAGCAAGCTTTCTTAGAAAGATTGTTTCCACCCTCCAGGATGCTGCAACTCAAGGATTAAATTTACAACTTTCGACAACTTAAAACTGAGGCACTTCATGAAACCTGGCCGAGGTTCAAGAATAAATTGACAAAGTGCCCGAACCATAAAATTCTAGATGACAGTTTGTTGGAAATCTTTTACAGGTCCTTAAACAATAGTACAAAAGTTGTAGTAGACACTGTGGCGGGAGAAGCACTAATGAGTCACACCTGGGAGCAAGCTGCTACCTTTCTTGACAGGGTGACAAAAACAAGCAGGGCATGGCACACTAGGGAGGCGGATGCAGCGGCTGGTACATATGCCATTGGTTTGACTACAGACCAACGTAAGAAAGAAGAAGAGTGTGACCAGGAGTTGGCTCATATGCGCACATCATTGGATTTGTTTACTAAGAACATCATGGGAGCTGTAGATAGAAAGGTGAACACAGATGGGACACAAGGACAGAAGCCGGGGATAGACCACTTAGATTTCTAGATGGAGGCAAACTTCTTGGACAACCAGGTGGCGAGTTTTTGAGACAACGCTTAGGGGTCTAGACAAGACACTTGGCGTCAATGTTCTAGAAACCAAGGTAGGAACCATTATATAGATAACTATAACCGAAATGGGTATAGGGACAGAAGACGAGGTCATGAGTGTGAAGGAGATTAGAGAAGGAATGATGGCTACCACAATGACCGAGCTGGAGTGTACGTGCCCCCTAATGCACGTGAGGGAGAGGTTGGACAGTCAAAGTTAGAGAGCATGATGGCTGAGATGCTGAAAAGGTGAGGTCCACAGATGATCAGATGAAGGAAATTCGTGGTGATATATCAAGCATGGGTCAGAGAATGGAGTCATATGCGACATCTATCAAGCAGATTGAACAACAGCTAGGGAAATTATCAGCACCTATGAACCCTACAAAAAAGGTTACGCTACCTAGCAACACATTCCAAAATCCAAAGAATAGTGGTCACTGTATGGCTATGATGACTAGGAGCTGAAAGACCACAGTTGAACCCCCTCTAACAGTTGTAGTTGAAAGAAAGAAAGAGAGGGTGAATGAAGATGATGATCAGGTCGCTGAGAAGGAACATAATGAGGATGTTGAGTTGCTTAAGGTCCGACTTGGTGAAAAAGGGCATGAAGTTGAACAAGGATCAATGCAAATTTACAATGCTATCCCGTGACCACCGCCACCATTCACCCAAAGAATGAAGAAGAAGGCCGAGAATGGTAAGTTTTAGAAATTCTTGTCAATGCTCAAAAAATTATCTTTGAACATACCATTGGTCGAGGCATTGGAACAAATACCAGGATATGCTAAGTTTATGAGAACTTGTGACGAAGAAGAGGTCTGTGAGCTATGAGCCTGTTGATAATGTACACCATGTATGGCATAGCTTCACGGGTCCTGGCTTAGAAAAAGAAAGATCCGGGTGCTTTTATTATTCCATGAACAATTGCCGATGTTGAGTTCGCATGGGAACTCTGTGATCTGGGAGCTAACATCAATCTAATGCCATTGGTTGTGTTTAATAAGTTGGACTTGGGAGCCCCCACACCGACTACCATGCGGCTGTTGATGGCCGACAGAACTTTGAAAAAGCTTGTGGGGATCCTGTTTGATGTGCTTGTCAAAGTTGACAAATTCATATTCCCAATAGACTTAATGATCCTTGATTGGGAGGTTGATTATGAGGTCGCGATCATTTTGAGGTTAACATTCCCTTGCTATTGGGAGGGCCGTAGTAGATGTGGAGGATGGCCAGGTGAAGTTCAGACTAAATAAAGAAGAGTCACCTTCAATGTATGGAGGTCAATGGAGCAATCAAAGGAATATAGAGTGGTCACAGCGATAGAAGATAAATTCGAGTTCCTTGATGAAACCTTAGTAGTCAAGAGACTTGCGTCGTGCCACGACGTTAAATCAGGTGCTTCTTGGGAAGCAACCCAAGTGGGGGTTTGGTGAATTCTAAGTAACCGAACCACTTGTGTCGTGCAACGATGTTAAATCAAGCACTTCTTGGGAGGCAACCCAAGTTAATGAACTAATGTGTGTTCAAGTGTGTAGGGGAAACAAAAACAGGTGGCATAAAAAGTACAAAACAGACAGATATTATGGGTCTCAGTATGACCCATAATAGGGTTGTATGAGTCATAGTACGAGTTATAGTGAGAAGTAGAGAATATTTCAGTACATGAGTTCTGGGTACAGTTGGTCCTACGAATCGTAACTTCATTGTATGAGTTATAGTACCTACTGTTGCTATGAACTATGCAAGGCATGGACAAAAATAAAAAGAAAATACCTACGAGTCATAGTACGAATCGTACCCACATAGTACAAGTCATAAGATGTACTTGTAGGTCCACAGGTAAGTTTTTCGAATCTCTGTGTTTCGGGTTCAAAGGACGAGTCGCAAGATCTTTCTATGACTCATGGTACGAGTCATGACGGGTCAAAATTTTTAAAATCCACCCGACTCGGCCCAGATTTGAAATTCTCCCTATAACCTATTTAAGCTCGAAACAATTCGTACTCTTGTACCAAGCACTCAAAAGCCAAGTCACGAACAAAACTCACGACTTTCTCACTCTTGTAACTCAAAATTAAAGATTAATCGAGCAATTTCTTGCTCAATCAAGCTTCGTCCAACCCTAATTTCTGTTTTCCAGTTGAAGTAAGCCGTTAACAAGTAAGTATATCACTTTGAATTTGATAAAACTTGTATGCTTGATTTAATTGTGCTAAACTCCTTGCAAGTCCTAGTTGTTTCTTGGAAAAATTCAAAGAAGAAAATGATCAGGGGTGTGATTAAGCCATGAACGACTGGGAAAGAACTTGAAATTGTAGAACTTGTGCATTAAACTAGTAAAAATTTCGTTACGAGCAGTGACTAAAAGGGGAGGAATGAGTAGTTATAAAATGGGTTAAAACACATCCTTAGACCTTGGGAATTTTGGGTACCCAAAAGTTAAAATGGAACTCCCTATAACTGAACCAAAATCGAGGCAAGGACAGGCTTCACAAGCCTTCCTACAACTCGTGGTTTGATACTATGAGTCGTAGGATGGCTCGTTTGGACTATCCCAAGCCCAACTTGGAAAGAGCACAAGGTACGAATCCTACATGGATCATGGTTTATTGCCATGAGAGATAATTGGCAGTTGTACATAGAACCAGAATAGGGTCAATTCCACATGTGACAGTATGATCCTTCCTACGACTCGTGGGATTGACTTATGATTCATACCATGAGTCGTGAAAAATTATGGATAAGTTGTTTTAAAAGGGGCATCCTCATACGACTTGTGGTTTGGATTGTACCTTCATGGTATGAGTCATACCTCAAAGTCGTAACACTAATCTAAGACATTACGGGTCTTAGTACGAATCATACCTACAAGGTACTACCCGTATTGTAGACTGATGGTAATTTATAGAGGAACTTATTTCTTGATTTCTTTTTTCTCAGACATGGAATTCTAACTCTCTTTCTCTACAGGTACAATGAAGATAAAGCGTAATTGATTGATAAGACCTCTGAGTTCAAGCAAGTAGGTGACTCTCCTAGTAGTTTAGTTGAGGAGTACAAGGTCGACACTTCAGATACAGATGGACCCCAAACCACTAGGGCGAAGGCCAAAGCACAAGTCGTGGTGGCTACTGCCACATCAGTCAGTGCTCCCCAGTCTGAGGAGAGATCCAAAGAAAAAGCTCAAGATTTAGGCAACGACTCAAATGAGGAAGAAGGGGCTGAGGAGGCCCAATTCAAAGATGCAAGTGGTGGTGTTGAATCTGATGAGGAGGCACCAAGTGCTGAGCGGGAGCAGAATCCATCAAGGGAGAACTACACTATCCGGTGGAGAGTTTCAGGATCTCAAGAGATATATAAGCAAGGCATTGCTCACACCACCAAAAACAAGCCTAGGCGGAGCATTCAAGAAGAGCGTGGATCCTCACAAATGCATTGAAAGGGGTAGAGGAGATAAAACGGATACTCAATTTCTACAGCGTTGAGTGAATGTCTAGGACTCTGGACTAGTAGACTTAAGAAATTGTCCGTGAGTTCTATGCCAACTATTTGGTGACCATGGAGCAGAAGGCCAATGAGGTGCAGAAATTAATAGATCAGCCCAAAATGGAGAGTGTTATAGTCAGAGGCCGAGAGGTCGAAATATTCGAGCGCACCATTTCTCAGATACTATATGGGCCCCATTTAATACCTACACATGCCCCACTAGAATATGAGTATCGGGTGGAAGCACTAAAACAGATCAAGCAGCTCGCCCGTGATGAGAGGAGGAAGTAGATGTAGTGGTTTTCCGATGTGATTATTGAGGACAGAGACGAAGCAGAATGGGTCATTAGCAGAAAATAGGTCATAAAGAATTCTTTAAACTTCATAAAAAAAGGCCTGCTGGACATTAGTGCAGCACCGATAGGCATCGACAATTAACGATAACACCCTCAGTGCGGATACAGTGGCTTTGATGGCGGGTATCATGTCTAGATACCCCATCAACATTCCAAGGGTTATTTCTATGGAGATGCGAGATCAGGCTATGGGATTGAGCAATACCATCCCATTCCCGAGCCTCGTATTCATATTGGGAATGGAGATAGGTATCACAATGCACATGAGTGATGAGCGGCTAATTGGCGGACAAAGGATAGTAGATATTGGCCGGATCAGGGATGAGATGTACCCAGTAAGTAGGGCTTGACTTCCCACAGCAGTTAACCTGGACAGCTGGGGGTGCACAGGTGAATGCCCCCACCTCACAGAAGTAGAGCGAGACACCAGATATAGATGCTGGTAATTTAGAGGCAACTCCCAACACTTCTTCTGCACCACTACCCAGCCTACCAATCCAGACTCCAGCAGAGTACGTCCTAGTGCCCCAGGATTTTCTCCTGAAGTTGGCCGAGAGAAAAATTCAACCAATGATGGAGAATGTCAAGCCCTGGGAGAAAGTAGAGATAGATACAGTTGCGCAGGCCTTTTATGCTAGGCTTTATAGGTTTGAGAGTCGATTTAAAAGGTGCATGGTAGAGCAGACAGATATAGGTAGCCTCAGTGAAGAGTTTGGGGCTCTTTGGAGCCAAGTGACCGAGTTGTCATCACGATAGCCGGTAGTCATAACAGCCCCCACTTTTCGTGACTTGGATGCGGATATTGAGGAGGAGCTTGACTTGGCAGCCGACTAGGAACCCACAGTACCGAGGAAAGAGAAAGGGAAGAAGAAGATTTCTGAGGATATTGGAGATGAGACCCCGAAAAAGATAAAGAAGAAAGAGAAAAGAGAATGCAAGTGAGCATAAGTGGATAGTCTGCAGACTTATGACTCATATATGTCAAAGCTGCAGGAGTGAGCTAGAGGAGCAGGTAGCTCCACCATGGCCCAGCCCATGCTTGCCAATGGCAGGGAACCTACGAGCGAGACATATTCAGCCCCGACAATTCTGGAGGCTGTAGAGATGGTCGAGACTACTGAGGGGGTAACCACTCCCCCTATTTTTCCACCAATGAGTGCGTCGTCCACCGTCAGCGCCAGGATTACAGTAGAGGCACCTCCTCTGTAGGATGACAAGAGCGTTTAGAGTGCCACATGTATGTTCCCTTCCTTTTGTTCTTGTATTTTATGCTTTGGGGATGAAGCAAACTTTTCAAAAAAGGAAGGGGTGTACTTGGATTTTTTGGGATTTTGATTCGTCCGAGGATTTTTCTTGCCGTGTTTTCTTCACTCGCTACGAACAATGGCAAATTTTTAAAACTTGGGTCANTCCGAGGATTTTTCTTGCCGTGTTTTCTTCACTCGGGCATGCTATTTAGTAGAACCGAGATGTTTAGGATTTTATTTTTATGATTTTTGTTTAATTATAAACTAACTTAGGAGTACTCAGCCAATAAATTTCACTAGTTTTTGATTTGTGAAAATTTGGCCATGTTTAATTTTTTTTTTTTGATAAATTAGCTATGTACTTTTGACCTCATGCATGATTTCTATGGATCCTTTAAATGTCATTTAGTGTATTAGAATGTGTAGTTTGTTTTAAGACATGAATAAACCGAATAGGTAGAGTGAATATAAATCATGTACCATGAGTGAGTGAGGCCTGATATCTAGTTCAATACTGTGTAGAGGATCTAGAACTTTCCTGGTGAGTCTTTGCATAGGTTTTAAGATGGTTGGTTAGGAAAGGATCATAGGCTGTTTTGTTGAGCCCATCTTTAGCTTAAATAACCTTACCAAAATGATATGATTCCCCTGATCCTAATTTTGAGCCTTAAATGAATTGTCATTCTTTGATTAACCGATTAACCTTATCCATTTTTATAATGAACCTATTTTGGCCCTAGTCCCTCCTTGGATAGTGTGAACCTCAACATAGGCAAAATGCCTAAGTTGAGGGTGGCTAGAGTAGAGTTGAATAAAGATTGGGAAGGTGAAAAAGGGAGAAAAAAGAGAAAAAAGGTGAAAAAAGAGGTGTGGTGTGACAAAAGAAAAGAAATATTGAAAAAGAAAATTGAAAAGGTGAATAATGCATGAAAAAGTTTGAAAACACACCACACTCGTACATGTGAATACAAAAGGGTGAAAAGGGAGGAAAAAAAAGAAAAAGCAAAGAGGGTGAAGTAAGTGAAATGTGGAGCCACATGTATGTAGTGCCAAGGAAGGGTTTAGTCACTTAAAAATATTTCATATCTACCATACCCCACTCGAAAGCCTATATTACAAGCTAAAACAAATCCTATAGTGATCCTAACTTTACCATCTGACAAACCAAAGTAGAGAAAATAAGGGCAACCTTATGGTATCCAATATGCAGTATTTGGAATTTCTTTATGAGGTTGAGAGTCTCCCTTGTTTAGTCCCATATCTTATATTTTGCTATATCTGTGCGTGGGGGACTTCGTTTGTTGTGAGGGTACATAGTTTGTGTTTGACTATACCAGTGGTCTGTGTGAAAAGCATTGGTGATGACTTGACTACGTGTTAATAGCTAGATGACATGTCGCGATCCCTTCTTATCATGATTTGTAGTTGCCTGTAGTGCATGTGCTAATTTGGTTCACGGGAAAAGGGTCAAAAGCTTTTAGAGTCATAGTACAAATTTTGTTTGATATTGGGTGTAGTGTCCTAGGTTTATTTTCTATTTAAGCGTCGTGTTTAGTTTTTCTTTTTCTTTGCCTGAGGACATGCAAAAGTCTTAACTTGAGGGTGTTTATGTGTTGTGAGTTTACAGCACTTTCGACGCTTAAAATTGAGAAAATAGCATGGACTTAGGTATGTTTATATGGATATAAGGTACTTTTACTTTGATTTCTGGAAAAATAAGTGTTGGAGAAAAGATGTGCAAAAGAAGCCTGAAAATGTATAAAATCAGCCAAAGTACCAGTAAGTACGAGCCATACCTTAATTGTACGAGCCGTAACTGGAGTTGTCAAAAACTTCAGAAGAATTTGCACAAGGAAACCTCTTGGTGCAGGTGGGACCCACGAGTCGTAGCACTGGCATACGATCCGTACCATGAGCTGCGGTGTATTCAAGAGTATATTCATTACTTGGCTGAAATTTAGACACTACAGACAGTACGAGTCGTGGCAAGAAGGTACGAGCCGTACCATAACACTCGTGAAGACTTCCGGAAGATATCAAAAGTTCTCATGGCCAAACCACGAAAGCAAAGAATGACTCGTAGGAAGAAGGTATGAGTCGTACTAGCCCCCAACACTTAGCCAAAGTTTTAGCAAGCTAAAGACGTACAAGCGGCAGTTACGACCTGAATAATCCTACTACGGATTGTATGACTAGTATTGACATAGGCGGCGCTAGTTATGGAAAATCTCCCTAATAGCTTAGGAAAAGGTTTGTAATGTCTATATAAATACCTTTTATGTTTTATTTTCATTAAGAAAATGTCACGCCCCGCCTTGGGAGGCATTACTGACACCTGGTGCCCTACTAGGACTGCTGGACTACTGAGCCTAAGCACTACTGGTGCCAGGCTAGCTTTAATTCTGGATTTATGAAAACAACGGGCTATATAACGGCTATAAATACAGCCTACGGCCGACAAGGCCTGTAGCCACCTGTAGGAATGTAACAGCTACCCAGAACAACTGAACATAAGGGAACCTATGCGGGCCGACAAGGCCACCATGCTGACTAGTTTTCACTGAAAAATAGAATCAAGCGCTAAATTGATCTGTGACCGACAAGGTCACCAACTAACAACTGAATAAAGCCCCACACGGCCATCACATACAAACTAAAAACATACACACAACCCCACACGACCAGTACAACTAACCACAAGGAATATACAATCCGCAAGCCTCTAAGAATAATAAGATGGTCGGGACAGGGCCCCGTCTTACCATAACTGTACAAATAAAAAGGAAAGTAAACCTTTAGCTGTCAAGCTCCGGATGATAGGAGCTGAAGACTCTGTACGCTGGCTGGAACTACGAGGGATCTTCTCCTCGTCTATGAGTACCTGC
>JACEIK010008381.1:15477-35214 GCA_018107945.1 Datura stramonium | reverse complement strand
GGGCTCTGCCCCGGCTCCTTCCGCGATGGTTCGACAGGTTTCTCATTCGATCTTTTCCCGGGCCTTTTTCTAGCATGTATGGCTTTCAAATATGCTTAACTAACACGCGAATAGGCCATCTATGTGTCGGGAATTTTACGGTGTGTAATAATTTAAATGAGAATAGTTGTATGAATGTGCTATGCGTCGACTTGGGACCTCCTCGGGTCCCTTGTCCTATGTCTACGATCTGGGTGTATGTCCGGTCCTGACACTATCAGCCTTTTTGGTGACTCCTCACGTTCCGAAGGCCATATGTTCAGACTATGATATTTCTTTAGTTTTAGTTTGGCTAGGTTAGTTTGGGATGTTGTCCAATCAACCCATCTTATTTGATAGAGGCTTTCAGACCGCATATAGTACTCAGCTTATGTGTATGTCTAGTACTTTCTACTTATTGTTCTATGTTATGTTACATTTATGCTTCCACTATTTCGCATGTTCAGTATTCCGCCTAAAGTGAAATGAAGTTAGATGTGTGCTTATTCCATGGGTCGACTTGGGGCCTCTCGAGGTTCCTTATCCCGTGTTATGATCCGAGTCTATGTTCGGGTTGTGACAAATAACCTTCTGAAGAAATGTAACAAGGAAATTTCTATATACCCTCCGTGTGAAAACTGACTCACTCACAGGAGTAGAGACTGAAATGGGTTCTGAGAGAATTTTAGGACTGAAACCAAAACTGATAGCAACATAGGGAGTCACGAAGAATAATGTGGATCAAACAATGCATAAACATCATGATGGAAAACTCTTAACATACCAGTGACCACATCTAGTAACCTCTCTTTCTTCTAGTGTGATAGTATTGCATAGAAATAGTTCTGGCGCTATCCTCCACCGGCACTAGTGGATGCACCCTATTTAGATGGGCGAGTGGATGGAGCTGCTAAAGAAGTGGTAGTTGGGGAACAACCTCTACCGTCACCCTGTCTGGCTGATGGGCAATCCCTAAGTTTGTGTTCGGGGTTTCCACACCTAAATCAAGCATCTGAGCCAACCAAACACTCTCCTTGGTGGTTCTTACAACACCTCCTACACACTGGAAAATTGCGGCTCCCTAACATGCTCCTCTAGCCCTTAGAGCCTGATGCTCTACCTCTCTAATGAACCCTCAGCATAGATGGGACACTGGCTAATGATGGAACTGGGGCTGATGACCTCTGTTGGGACTGTGGATGGTGTCCGCCATTGGTCCTTTGGTAGGAGAACTCGAAGTGCCCCGCCCTAGCCCTCTTGGTCTCCGTCTCCTTCTTCTTCAACTTCTCCTCCTCAATCTATTTGGCATGAATTAGGAGTCGAGAGATATCTTTGATATGTATAGAGGTTCTGCACTCCTTGAACATTAAATCGGAGACTCCTGACACAAACTCGCTTGTGCGAGCCCTCGTCTCGGCAACCATCTCTAGAGCATACTGACAGCTGAGTGAACATCATGGAAAACTCTTGAACTAACATGTTGTTCTGCTTTAAGTTAATGTATTCTGCCACATTTGCTTCCCTCATCTCTCGGGGAAAGAATCTATCCAAGAAAGCCGTCACGAACTCATTTCAGTCAACAGGAGGTGCTCCTGCCCTATAGCCCTTCTTCCACTGCCGGAACCATATATACCCTACCCCCTTTAGCTGATAGGAGGCCAAATCCGCACACTCCTCTATAGAAATCCCCATGATCTGGTTGATCTTCTAGATCTCCTTAAAAAACTCTTGTGGGTCCTCATCCACCTTGGAACCATGAAACTCTGGCGGGTTCATTCTGGTGAAATCTCGCACTCTTGATGCTACATCACCCCCATTGGGGTTCACTGGTGCAATTGCCTGTCGATTGACCTGTGTCGTCACAGCTTGGGCCAACATCTGAAAAGAAGCCCTAAACTCGGCATGAGTCACCAACTCATTCAAAGGATCTGCTGGAGCTGGCTAATTCCCATTTTCATCGTTATTTCATTTCCATTGTTGTTTCTCCTTCTATCGACTCTTCGGGGAGGCATTTTCTGCTCACGCATATAGCACAAGTTAAATAAGTAAGAGAGTTGAACTTCATCACACGACATAGATCATGAAAGGAGGGAAATTTCTTGAAATGTCTCGTAGCCTGTTCCTCATAAGTGTGGCACACTTCACACCCATGAAAAAGACTCTAATTAATGCAGCTTTCAGAAACCCTAGGACATACCTAAGCCTGGTGCTCTGATACCAAGATTGTCATGACTTGAGCATAGACCTCGAACACGATATGGGACCTAGAACCATGAATGGATCCAAGCTAACCCATGATATGTGCATAAAATGATAATAAACACATTTTGAATGGAAATAACACAATGACAACATGAACAAAAGTCTATGATATAATAAATATGAACAGGAACTATAAGGCCAACATCGCTGAATATCTCTACATTAAGTCTGGAAAGCCTTTAGTCATGAGATGAGCTGTTGGGACAAACCCCCAACTAACACGGCTAAGTTCGAAAACTGGAAGATATAAAAGGAGAACATAAAGCTGAACTAATGTCCTCAGAAGATAAGGACTCACTCAAATATGATGATGGGCTAACTGGAGCAAAGGCGAATCGAACAACGCGACGACGACTAATCATCCGAACCTATATCATAAAATAATATAGCATAAAAGGATGAGGTCAGTACATGAAATGTACTTAGTTTGTAGGATAAGTAACACATGAGAGTAAGGAAAACATGCAAAAAAACTCATGATAGTGACCTAGTCATAAAACATAAGTTGTTCATCATAATCTGAAGTATAATGACTCAAGCTTTTGAAAGTGAGATCATAAAGTTTAAAAGGTTTGTAATCACAGTAAAACACATACAGTGATCAATTGGTCAAAAATATAGGAAAACATGATATCGTAAATCCTGAACATGAACAACATAAAACATGAGGAACAATAGGAGATTGTCATGACCGACATACTCCAAGTGAGAATACACGGAGCCCAGCTTGTAACCCCAGCTGGGAGGTGTTTGCATACCTTTACAAGGATATAAACTATAAAGGCATGATATAATTCATGAGACCAGTAGCGTAAGGAAGGAACTCTCAACTGGAGAAGACTTCTTAGGGTAGGAGCAATGGAGACATTCTAAACTAGTGAGGACCCCTCATCCTATGGAGGCACGTAGTTATGAGACTTCAGTTGTTTAGAACCCTTATCCGCTTGGTGTTAAATACTACTCCCAGAACATACATAATGTTCATGTCATAATCATGAAACATACTTGGTGTTTCATAGGCTATTTTAAATCATGAAATTCATAGATTACATAACATATGTAAACTAGCAAAGAAAACAATATTGAGAAATCAGTGATGATTCATAAGCTTGAGATTGAAGAAAATACATAATTGGGTAGAGAGTTAGGAAATTCATGAATTGGGTTAAAACCCAATAGATTANGTGATGATTCATAAGCTTGAGATTGAAGAAAATACATAATTGGATAATTCATCATAACTTTAATGTAGATATTCATGAGAGTTTTTAAATATAAATCAGTCAATTATATTCATAAAACATAAATTGAATCAAATACTTAAGATATCATTGAGTTTTTCATCAAATTGGATTTTACCCTAGAAATTCATGGAAATCATAATTGAAGAATTGCATCCATGTAATTGAGATTGGGTTGGGCATGAGGGTGGAAGAAATCATTCATGAGCCTACATACCTGGGCTTTGATGAATTCTTGCCTAGACTTGAGTTCCAAGAAAATTGAGATGAGGAAGAACCTTCATTACTTCAGATCCTTGAGAGGTTTGATCTTCAACTTATGGTATTTGAGAGGGTTAAGAGTTTAGGCTAAGTAAAACCCTCTAATACACCCTTAAGAAACCCAAAATGACTTACTTTAGTAATTAAAAGTTTAAAATTATGATAACACCCTTGAGATCCCATCTGTAAATTAGACCCTTCCAATGGTAATGACCCATCTAACGAGTCATTACATAACTTGACCACTCGTTAGGCCCTTCTGTTATCCCGAAAACCACTTGTTTAACCGTTGACTCTCATCCCGAAGATCGTTATAATGACCTACTTAACAAATTGTCACTTGAACTAATAAATCGTGGCGTAAGTCATCACCACTAGGAAGAAAATTCCAAATTCCAAAACATACCACTTGATGACTCACTTAACGAGTCGTTCTGTGATTTTTTGACAGGTTTCTGCTAGTTTTCTGCTTCATGTCTAGAATCTGATCTTAGGGGCTTTTGAGGTGTTACAGTCATACCTCCCGATCTCTAGTGTTTAATCTTAACCTATTGGTAATTTGAAAACTTAGCCACAAATTTTGCGTTATCCCTCTTCATTCCATTCAACTAATAGACTTTGTGTAGATCACGATACATCTTGGTGGCACCTGGGTAGATAGAATACCAAGATCTATGAGCCTCTGTCAACATACGTTGTCTCTAGTAATCCATATCCGAAACACACAGTTGGCCTCTGATAGCGGAGCACACCATCTCCCCCTCGGGAACAAACCTCTACTTTTCAATTTTGGACTGCTTCCTTCAATTTAACAAAATTAGGATCCTTATCTTGCTTCACCTTAAATTCCACCATTAATGAGGATTATGAACCATTATGAACAATGAAACTACTATTTGCCAAGTCCGTAAGGCAAACCCCTAAGTCAGCAAGCCTATGGACGTCTCTAACCAACTCCATTCTTCCATCTTCCACATAAGCCACACTCTTTATGGATAACCTGCTAAGGGAATCAACCACTACATTTGTCTTACCTGAATGATAAAGATCACTCATGCTATAATCCTTGAGAAGTTCAAGACATCTCCTCTACTGAAGATTCAAGTCCTTCTGGCTAAACACATACTGAAAGTTCTTATAGTCCGTGAACACATCAACATGCACCCCATATAAATAGTGTCTCCAAATCTTCAAGGAAAACACTACCGCTGCTAACTCAAGGTCATGTGTCGAGTAATTCTTCTCATGAGTCTTAAGATGCCTATAATCATAAGCAATGACCTCACCATGTAGCATCAATACACACCCGAGTCCAACCCTTGAGGCATCACAATAAACCATAAAGCCATTCGTGCCGTCTGGCAGGGTCAAGATCGGAGCAGAAATGAGTCAAGCCTTTAACTCATGAAAGCTCCTTTCACAAGCATTAGACCTTCGAAACATGACCTTCTTCTGAGTCAATTTGGTTAGAGGTGGAGCAATGGATGAAAATCCTTCCATAAACCTCATATAGTAACCAGCTAAATCCAAAAAGCTTCTTATGTCGGTAGGAGTCACCGATCTAGGAAAGTTCTTCACTGCCTCTATCTTTTAAGAGTCTACCTGAGGACCCACACTAAATACCATGTGTCTAAGAAATGCTATTGACTTCAACCAAAACTCATACTTGTTGAACATTGCAAATAGCCCACGGTCCTTGAGAGTCTGTAGCATAATCCTTAAATGATCAACATGTTCCTCCTCACTACGAGAATATACGAGGATATCGTCTATGAAGACAATTATGAACATATCCAAATACTGCTTGAACATCCTGTTCATCAAATCTGTAAAAGATGCAGGAGCATTCTTTAGTCCAAAAAATATAGCTACAAATTCGTAGTGACCATACTAGGTCTTGAAGGCTATATTTTAAATTTCACACTCTTTGACTTTGGGCTAATAGTAGCCGGATCTAAGGTCTATATTTGAAAAGAAACTAGCACCCTGAAGCTGATTGAATAAGTCATTAATCCTGGGAATGGGATACTTATTGTTGATTGTGACTTTGTTCAACTATCGACAGTCAATGCACAACCTAAGAGAGCCATCTTTCTTCTGCATGGAAATGATTGGAGCACCCCATGGGGACTTATTGGGCCTGATAGAACCCTTATCTAGGAGATCCTTCAACTATTCCTTTAACTCCTTAAGCTCACCTAGAACCATTTTATAAGGAGGAATGGTATGGGCAGCATATCAGGGAGGAGGTCTATCCCAAAGTCAATCTCTCACTTGGGAGAGACTCCAAATAAATCGTCTAGGAACACCTTTGGAAATTCACAAATAATAGGGACTAGTGGAAAAGTTGGGGTTTTGGACTTAGAATCCTTCACCTGAACTAAGTAGTATACACAACCCTTGGTAATCCTCTTTCTAGCCATAAGGTTATGAGATCTAGGCACTGCGGAACTACTCTTCCAATCTAGGATTGGTTCACCTGGAAATTAGGAATATAAAAAATCCATGCCAAGGATGACATCAAAATTGGTCATGTCTAACTCTATTAAATCAACTATGGTGACTTTTTGGAGAATTGTAACTGGGAAATTTTTCTCCATGCTAAGACTAACTCACCGACAGGAGTAAAGACTGAGAAAGGATTCTGAGAGGATTTTGGGGCTGACATCATAGTCTGTAGAAACATATAAGGTCACAACGGATAGTGTGGCCCCTGGATCTAACAACACATAGAAAGGCTTGTAAGATACCCATGACCACATCCAGTGAGTTCTCCTGATCCTAGCGTGATGAAACTGCATAGAAATGGTTCTGGCACTGCCTGCCACCTAAACTAAGATGAGGCACCTTTCTAGGATGGGCGAGCTGTTGGAGCTACTAAAAAGGTGTCTTGGGCATGACCACTAACGTCACCCTACCTGGCTGATGGATAGTCTCTGAGTCTACGACCAGGCTTATCACATCAAAAACAAGCCTCCTTTCCAATCAACCACTCTCCAAGATGGTTCCTTCTACATTTCTTGTAAGCTTGGAAAGTGCGTCCTCCAGACATGTTCCCCTGAGACTCAGAGCCTGGTGTTTTACCGCTCTAATCACCTCTTTTCCTAGGATATGGGAAACTATCTGACAAAGATGCAGGGGCTGATGACCTCTGATGGGACAGTGCGCAATTTCCATCGAATATCCTTTGTTGAGAGAACTAAAAGTTTCTTATCCTGGCCCACTTTCCATCTCCTTCAGCTTCTCTTACTCAATCTATTGGGAATGAATCATAAGTCAAGAGATATCCATATCCCTAATAAGCATAGAGGTCCTAAACTCCTTGACCACCAGGTATAACACTCTTGACACAAACTTACTCATTTAAGCCCTCAGCTCAGCAACCATCTCTGGAGCATAGATAGAGAGATGGATGAACTTTAGGGCATACTCATGAACGGACATGGAGTTCTGCTTCAAGTTTATAAACTCCTCAGCCTTCATCTCCCTTAACTCATGAGGAAAGACCTGCCTAGAAAGGCTGTCAAGAACTTATCCCAATCAACTGTAGTTGCACCTGTCAGGTGACCTTCCTTCCACTGCTTATACCACATATGAGCTATCCCCTTCAGTTGATAAGATGTCAAGTCTACACTCTCCTCTCTGGTGATACCTGTAATCTGAGTGATTTTTTGGACCTCGTCAATGAACTCCTGGGGGTCCTCTTCCACCTTTGAACAATGGAACTCAGGCGAGACCCTCACTAGATACCACATGACCCAAGAATGTTAATGAGTTCAGCCAAAACTCACAATTGCTAAATTTAGCAAATAATTGATGATCCTTGAGAGTAACAGCACAACCCTCAAATGAGTGATATGCTCCTCATCACTCCAAGAGTATCTGAGGATATCATCTATGAAGACAATCATGAACATATGCAAATACTGTTTGAACACCCTATTCATCAAATCCATAAAAGTTGTAGGAGTATTTGATAGTCCAAAAGACATATCACAAAATCATAGTGACCATACCGAGTCCTGAAAGTTGTCTTCGGTACATCACTCTCCCTAACCTTGAGCTAATTATAGTTGTATTTGAGGTCTATCTTTGAAAAGCATTTTTCACCTTGGAGCTTGTCAAATAACCCATCAATCCCGAGAAGGGGATACTTATTATGACTGTGACTTGTTCAACTATCGATAATCAATGTACATCCTAAAAGTGCCATCCTTCCTCCGAACAAAGAGAACTGAAGCATCCCATGGGGACTTACTAGTCCTGATGAAATCCTTATCTGCTCGTTGAATTGCTCTATCAACTCCTTTAGCTCGGTCAGAGCCATTTTGTATGGAGGAATGGATATTGGTTGCATATTAGGCAAAGCCAATATACGATTGATAGAATGAGTTGTACCATCTAGGTACGAGCCGTACTGAGTGTTCATAACTTGATATCCAAAAGATGTGCACTGGCAGAATCCATTGGTACGAGTAGTGGCCATGAGTCGTGCAGCAAGGTATGAACTGTAGCGACAAACTAGTGGTGAGATTTAGAGGATTGCATACTTGGAAGATTCAGGGCATAAAAGGATTGCACTGGTCGTACCAGCATGGTACTGTCATGACACGAGCGTGGACCTTGAATCGAGACACGAGACCTACAACCATGAACGGCTCGAACCTAACCCATGGTTTATACATAGCATGAAAGAGAGCATATTTAAAGTGAAGATGAACTTGAACTTAGCATAAACAAAAGTATGCATAATATAATAGAAAATATAAGCATATACATAAGTCAACAATGCTAAATCATCTATACATACCTATTTGAAAAGCATCTAACCATATGATAAGCTGATGGGACAACATCTCTAACTAGCTTGCTATGTTTGAAACTAAAAGACATAAGAAAAGAGACATAAACTCAAAACTATTTTCCTTGTATCAAGAGGACTCACCAAAACTGGGATGGTATTAGACTAAAGCGGGAGCGAGCTAAAATCGGGACTGAGACTAGTCACCTGAACCTATATCATGAGATGATATAGCATAAAGTATGTGGTCTGTACTTTGAATCTACTTAATATGTAGAGAAAGTAAACCACGCTAGTAAAATGAGAGTCTGATATCATGTATATAAAATAAGATAGAACATGAGAGTAAGGACAACAAGCTAAAAGCCATATTCCTGAAGTAATCGTAATCATGAGATATTCATCATAAGCTGAACAGAATGATACAAGGTTTAGAAATAGAAATCATATAGTGTACCGTACTTTAAATCATAAATGAAAACTCATAAACTGATCAATGGGTCAAATATGTTCTAAAACATAGTCTTGTAAGTCATGTGATGTCGCTCAAGCGTATGTGCTTTTCAAGTAATATAGGCCAGTGAAATCCTGATTATCGATTCCTTAGAGACTTGTTAAATTAATCATTTAAGGTTAACTCTTTATTTCACTATTCTAATAAACACAGATAAAAATGGGGAATGTTTTGGAGATTAAACTACTAAAACTTGAAATGTAAATTAACTACTGAACTAAAATTGTAGCAAACGTGTTTATACTTCAAATGATGATGAAAATCTAGGAAAATGACACTTTTGCTTTAGGTTGAGTTTTCAAGACTTGAATACACTAGATTAATTCTTCCTAAGGTTGCTAGTCTAAAGTTACTATTCCATTTCTTGCCATTCTCCTGAGCATCCAAGAACTATCCCATGAACCTTAATGCCAATTGATGAGTTGGTAATTTACCAACTTATTAGGCTCTTAATCATGAGTTTGTTGTTTAGTTTCAAGTCATATAGGTGGATTTTATTCCTTTTCTCTTTGACCTTGCAGGTACTTGACTTGAATGGAGAAAAGCATGAAAATGAGAAAAAAGCATCAAAATAGAGTTGATGATCGGCGCTCCACCGGAGGACACCAGCGAAATGCCGGATTCATCACAGTTACCTACTGTCTGGAAGAAGGTTGGAGACCGGCGGACCAACGCCGAAGTGCTTAAGAAATTAGTACTAAGTGCTAGGACCAACCAGAGATTTGCCGATCAGCACTGGAGAACCACCGGTGCTAGCACCAAAGAGCCAAAAACCTCACTGTCCTTCAACATGAAATGACTGGCAGTTCGCAAATCTGCACTAGCGCATCGCCGATGAATAGCAAGTGAGGCCAATCAGCCAGGGGTAAAAATGTCAAACACAAAAAAAGAGGAGTAGATCTGTAACCTTTTTTTGTTCCTTTCATAAAAGAATTAAATATTCCTTTCAAGAAGGCATTTATTATTCTATTGTTTTTGGCTTTTATAGAAAGTACAGAGAAGTAGAAAGAGAAAGAGTTATCTTCTTCATTGTGAAGGTAGAAACTTCCATTGGAGTTCAGACCTTGCTTGAATTTCTTTTTCTCAAGTTTATGAATTGATATTGAATTATTGATTAATGCAATGTCTTATTTTATTTACATTAGTAACTAAGTTCTTTTCTAGGGTGTGTGAATAATTGGGGTTGACTTGGGTCGGGTATCGTGAATTTGACCTTAGATTTACTCAATTAGTATGATTTTAGTATTTCCTCTGAATTTTAAGTTGAAAACTCATACTTGCAAATGTGGGCTGTATTTCCTTACTTTGATTTTGCTTGAAAAAGAAAATTAAGGTATGGGTGAGAAAACACTAATGGGTGTTTAGGTGGTAATTATGTGGGGTTGGACTATACATACCCTAAACAAATTATTACATATACATTAAAAGTTGGAGCTAGAAATAGTGAATCCATACCCAAGCAGATGCGGCTGTTGTGAAGAGAAACCTTGGGATTTGAGAAAACCAAAGGTATAAGACATCTAATTTGTTGAGAAACTTAAGATGTTGCCTAAATTGTTGAGTAAAGATAGGAGCAATTAACATTTTCTACCCATTGAAGCCCCTTATCAATATCACACCCCTAGTAGTCTCTCCATTGTTCTTTTCTATACTTTGCCCCCTATTTTTAGCAATTTTATATTTTATTTCATAAATCGTGACTTTGCATTCTTTATTTGTTTTGCAACATTGATGCAAATTAGTTCAATTTAATAGATGACTATTGTGTGATCAACTGGCATTCCTTATGGGATTCGATCTCGACACCCGTCGGGGTATTTTTTTTGATACAACGACCATTTACGCTCTTTCATAAAGAAGGATGTAGTTTTGACATTATCAAAAATGGCACTGTTGCCGAGAAATGTAGTTTGATAGCCACTAGTTTTTGTTTATTTGAATTTATTTTACATCTTAATTAGTTGACTTTACAATCGTGGTTTGTGCCTGCTAGGTTGAATTTGAGATGAGCCAGAAATCACTAGAAGGAAAAGGTTCAGTGGATGGTCATATGGATCATGAGGATGATGACCCCATAATGCCCGATGTAGCAGGTGCAATTCGCCTACCTCCTATGGTAGGGAATTTAATTTTCCATGTGACAAGTACAACGTTGCACTTACATCAAATGAAAGGCCTCTTTGGAGGGATGCCCAATGAGGATGCAAAAAGGCATCTCTACAACTTCTTGGAGATTTGTCAACCCTTCAACATTATAAATATCACTCAAGAGTCAATCAGATTGAGACTCTTTCCATTCTCACTCACGGGTGAAGAAACTGCATGGTTGGAGGAGCTGCCTCCCGGGTCTATTACCTCTTGGAATGAACTCATAGAGGAATTTCTGGATAGGTTCTTTTTTCCCTCGAGGATGTTGTAGCTGAGGGATGACATTACGAATTTCCGACAACTTATGGGGAACAACTCCATAAAGCATGGTTGAGTTTTAAGAAAATGGTAGCTATTTGTCCAAACCATGGCATACTCGATGGGGTCCTACTTCAAAGCTTCTACCGATCATTAGATTCTATCAATAAATCTGTGGAAAATAATTTTGCTGGGGGATCAATTATGGATCAACCCTATAGAGTAGCTAAGGAATTACTTGATAAAATGACGAAAACCAACCAAGCATGGCACACTAGAGAAGCGGAGGTATCCTCTAGTGGTGTTGCTGCAAATCATGTGAGTACTGAATTAAGGGAAAGAGATGATGCTATAGATGACACTCTTGCCAAAATGATGACCCAACTAGAGTTGAGGACAAAATATATGATGGGAGTTGGTACAACGAATGTGAATGTTGTAGCTGCTCAAACCCATGCTTAGTTTGATAATGATACTTCACCCCTAAGATATGAGGAGGAGTGCCAATACATGTCAAGCCAATTGGGGTGGTTCTTGCCGTGGGTATTAAGGTACCAATCAAGAGCTTCGGTGCCCAAGAGAGGAGAATCAACACTGGAGAAACCGTGATAATCTTGGATGGGGGGAGAGAAATGATCGATGGGGTAATAGAGAGAAAAATCGCGAAGGAGAGCGATATCACTGAAGTATTCTATCTATTGCGTACCTCCTCCAAAAGCAAAAAACACCACAAGGACAACCTGGGGTGAGTGATGTAGTAAGATCAAGGACTGAGGACATGTTATCCTGAGTGTTGAAGAAAGTAGAATCCACGAACAGTGGTGTTAGAGAGTTGAAAGGGGAGGTGTCTATCCTCACCCAAACCGTAAGCTCCCACTCGGCTTCAATCAAACACCTTGAAGAGAAAATGAATCATTTGTCTGCACAGCTGAACCCTCGCATGAAGGGTGCACTTCCTAGTGATATTGTCCCAAACCCAAAGAAAGATGGTCATTGCATGGCAATTATGACTAGGAATGGTAATATATTGAAAGATGTGGGAGTGAAGCCCAAGGATGTTGATGCCCTGAAGGCAATTGATGATGATGTGTTAAATGAGGTGCCAAAAGCACCAAGTGTTGGTGATGATGAGGAAGGAAAAGATGAGGGAGATATTGATATAACGCCCTTGGATAATGTTCATTTGAAGATAGGCATGAAGGTCTCTAATGAAAAGGACCATGAAGTAAGAGTTCCCCCGCAATATCCACAGGGGTTGGCCAAAAGGAAGGAGGATAATCAATTCCGAAAATTCATAGACATGTTCAACAAATTTTCTATCAACATAATGCTAGTGGATAGTTTGATTAAAATGCTAGGATATGCAAAATTTATGAAGGAACTCTTGAAGATACGGGCACCGAAGAGGTGAAACCCATCATTATAGTGTTCTCGTGACCAACAACCTTGCCCCAAAACATGAAGACCCTAGGGCATTCACCATTTTTTGCACAATTGGCTTGTACATGTTCAACAAGGGACTTTGTGACCTCGGTGCTAGTATCAATCTAATGCCTCTCATGGCTCTTTGTGACCTTGTTGCTAGTATCAATCTAATGCCTCTCATGATATTCAAGAAACACGGGCTAGGGAGTCCCAAATCTACCTCTATGAGACTGTTGATGGAGGATAGGTCAATCAAGCAACCCGTTGGAGTGCTAGTTGATTTTCTTGTGAAGGTGGATAAATTCATACTCCCAGCTGACTTCATTATGCTGGATTGTGAAATGGACATTGAGGTTCCAATCATCTTGGGGCAACCTTTGTTAGCAATAGGAAGATCTTTAATTGATGTGGAGCTCGGGGAGCTGAAGTTCTGGGTAGGTGGTGACGAGATCACCATCAATGTATGTTAGCCTATCAAGCCTCCGGATAAGTGCAAGGTCATGGCAGTGCTCGATGGGGAAGAAGATCATTAGGAATCTTTTGATGATGAGAGTGAAGTGGAGGATGATCCTTCAGAAGTTGAACATCGAGAAGGTATAAGTCGTGCCATGATGTTAGCTAAGGCGCTTCTTGGAAGGCAACACAAGAATTTTTATCTTGAGAATTTTGACATTTTGTTGTTTCTGATTTTGTAGGTAGCTTGGATGCACAAACAATAGAGAAGATAAACAGGGCAGGCACGGTGTTAGACCGATGAAACGTCAGTGCCAACATGCAAAATGTTTCCCTATCGCAGGTAATGAACAAAATGAGTGTAGAGAAGATGGGGAACCACCAACTCAACGACAGAACGCCGATGCCAATTCGTGAATCGCTAGTGCAGCATCGGCTCAAGTCAGTATTCGAAGAACTTGGTTTTTATCAATGATCCAATTGGAAAACTACCGGTGCTAATCTGCAAGCCGCTTGCTAATCTCCGATTTATTAACAGCGAACTGAAGGGTAATTGGGCACCAGCGTTAGACCCGACGAACTGTCGATACCCACCGGTCATGTGCGGATACAGGTATGACTATCTTTTAAAAATTTTGACTGATCCATGTATCGAACCAAAACCGAGTATTTAAAATACTGATCAAAACCCCTTCAAATCCCCATAAACCCTTTGTTCCACCTTTCCACGTCCCCACTACACCTTTTTACCTTCCCCATACGTCACCTTTCGATATTCCCACAATAAAATCAACCTCTCCACCTACCAATACCATTAACTTCTTCTCTCCTATAAAGCCAACACTTTATTCTCCTCATCTCACCACTACTCAGTTATCTTCTCACTATACTAAGGCAAGAAAATGTGTGTGGACCTCCTTTGTGCAAGTTTTAATATTTCTCCTCTTTGTAATTTGAAATCCATCTGGTATGTCATTCTTACTCTACTTTTGACTATTCATTGGAAAAATATGGATTCTTTTGAGCCTGTGAACACCGAAACACCCAAAATCATGTATTCCCATTACCCCTATGATTGTGCTTGTTGGTTCTTTTCTATTATTCTTTTTGTGAGTTTATGGGGGTGGTGATATCATGGGAATAACAATGTGGGTCTGCCCTTTGGTAAAATTCTTGTTTCTTAGTGTGTAGAATTTTAGTTTGGTGTGAAGTGTGAGTAACCCCATGTGTACTTAAAATGCACAATTTGCCCGATGATAGATGAAGTGACATCTTTCTTAAAGGTAAATTGTCAATTTTACTTGCTTTGTTGTTGCTATGTTTAGTGGGTGAGTTTTTAACCTAAGTTTTTTTACATTTTTCTAACTCTGGGAGGAATTTCATTGCTTGGCTCCACCAGCGTACTACCGGTCAGGCCCGGTGAAACGTCGGATGAAATGTAGGCCAAGGATCAAGGCTTCAGGACACTATCCTAGACCAGCGTTACACCAGCATTTCGTGAGTCGAGACTGGAAAATTGCTGGTGTATCGATAGATGACCTTGGAAGTCCCAGTGTTCTATTTCTGTCTGGCGGACAACCAGCAAATTATGGATCCTCGTCTGCATTTCCCCAGTGTCTCGCTAACACTGCCAGTGCTGCACATCTCAGAAATTCTACTTGTTTGTCATCATATTTTTATAATTCCTTTCCTTAGTTTAGGATATATGTTAGCTTTTATTACCTTTGTTTTATTTTATTTTCTCTTACACAAAAATACAAATATAAATTATGGAAGTTTGTCTCTGACATGGTTTTCGCAGAATATAACTTTATCCAAGAGCCAAAGCAAGGGCAAGGTCACAGTCTCTTCTTCAACAAAAGGAAAGGGAAAAGGAAAGGCGTTCGCAGCACCCACCAACTCCCAAGATGCCATAATATTTTGTATACCTGACATGAAGAGACATTACGCTATTTGCAAGGGCCGCTCAATCACCATTGAGAAGCGGTTTGACTTGGTGGGACTGCAAGGTGACCTCCCCAACATCACCGCTCAGTTCCATGACCCCCAATGGCACTCTTTCTCCAATCCACTCCCAGATACTACCCCAGCATCGTCCCAGAATTTTACGCCTCTTACTAAGCCAAGCAGGAGAGTATGCATCATAGGGGTAAGATGGACGAATTTCCCTGCTTGCCTTTAGTTAGGGTGCATGTTTTGTAGGTTTACATCATTCCAGCGGCTATTAATTCTCTATTTTGGGAGGATGAGATTGACACTGGCTCTAAATATATAGCCTGAATTGCTGATAAGGAGAACCAGTTCCGCTGGATAGCTCTAGTTATTTCTGCAGACACACATTTTTGGGCCATCATAGGCAGCGAGATTTCTCTCCATAATCTTAAGTTTGAGGCCAAGCTATGGTTGGACTTCATCTATAGACATATCATACCTTCTAAGAATGAACAACGGGTCAGTTTGGAAGCAGTTATCCTCATAACCTGCTTCATGACCAAGGTCACCATAAATTTTGGGGAAATTGTAGTTACATCATGATCGGGGTCACTACCACGTCAATGTCGCATGTGGTGCTCATATATAAGCTATGCTTGCAAGAGGGAGTCCCACTATTCCCATATGAAGCCCCAAGATCCGCTACTGGTGTTATTACTGTTGATTGCAAATGAGACGCTGATGCTCCCAAGAACAAAAAGAAGCGGCTATAAGCTTTTTATGTCCCAAAAGTATCCTTCTCCCATGCTTCTGAGTGAACCCCACTAGCTCCCCATATTAATATGTCACACCCAGAGGCATCGATACAAGCTTCAGGCGAAGCCCCTCCTATGAGAGCCTCACCCCCTCCAACATCCCCCCAACCAAGCAGTCTCTATAGGCTTGTGGAGATGACTAACTCTCATGAGATCCAGCTTCATAAGTTGGCTAAAAGTATCCCTTCCCTTATTACCTATATGGTAAAAAAGGAGATAGAATCAATATATGACAGTCTGACAAGCTGTGCAAATGGGTGGATGTTGTGGAGGGGGCTGTTACCTCTCTCCAAACTAATGTAAGGGAGTAGAAGAGTCGGATGTCCATGGAGGTGCATGACATGAACACCCTTGATGCAGTGATGGCTGCCCTTCTACAGTCTGAGGCCCCATTAACAACTTGTTCGAGGGCTTGGGGGATGAGGCAGAGGATCTAGGCAATGACGGCCAAGATGGGGATGATGATGAGTGACCAACACAGGGAGTTCTCTCCCTCTTTTTTTGTATTCATACATTGGGGACAATGTAGTGTTTGAGTTGGGAGTGGGATGAGTGTTTCTTTGGTGGCGCTTATTTGTTTTGTTTATGACTTGAAGTGGCCCTTGCCGGGCTTTTGTTTTTGACTTGTAAGAATTTATAAGCCTTTTTCGGGCTTATTTTATTATTTTTGATGATTGCCCTTGCCAGGCTGTTTGTTTTATTAAAGTTGTGAAGGGATGAATAGAAAAATTGTCTTTGTTGTTAGTGCCAATGAATAGGTCTTTGTTATTATTTCCTAAAGTTTGACCCAAGTTTGATTTTTGCATTTGTAAATAGTAGATAGTAATTAAACTCCAAGAGTTTTGTTCGTACCACGGTTCTTTTTCAATAAGCAATTTCTTTTTTTTCTTTTTAGTTGTCGAATCGGGTTGACATTTCCCAATGATAGATTGTGAGGCGACTCTCTTAAGGAAAAATGTCATGTCTTTCTTTGAGTCTTTTGTGGAACTGTTTTTTAGAGGTACCACAAAAATTTTTCTGTGGCATGAAAAAAATGAAGTTGAAAGAAAAATGGGCATTTGAAATGAGAAATGTATCACTCTCTTGTCATACATTGCATATTCCTTGTTTGGCTTGTAGATTTGCATGCTCTATTGTGTTGAATGAAAATCTTGCGATAATAATGACTTGTGTGAACTCTTTGTATGTGATTCCTTGTATAGTAAGGTCATTTGAATCACTCTCCTGCATATCTAATTGTCTAGAACATTCCCTAAGTGTTACTCAAGGAAAAATCCTAGATGTTGCTACACTTAGAACATGATTTTAGGCCTTCTATTGATCAGTCACTTCACCCATAATGACCTCCGAAAATGTCTTCCCTTGCTAGTCAGCGCTGAGCCTTTTGACTACTTATTCTTGGAAACCACATTACAAGCCAATGTCCCTTTTGTTATCCTCTTCTTTGGAACCCATCCTCCCTGATTACTAGTGATGAATGAATGCAAATAATGGGGGTTTGAAGTTCAAGACATAGGGAGAGATAAGGAAATCAATGAAAAAAAGGCAAAAAGCCTAAGTTTGGGTATTTACAAGAAAGAGAGAAACGTGATGAGCTTAAATGTGAGGTAGCACCAAATTGTGATCAAAATGAATAAATTGATGGGTTGAGAAATCTTGAATCATCAAAAAGAGAGAAAGAATAATAAAATGGGTTTACCTCTTACTTAGACAAGGCTTAACGTGAGAGCCAAAGGAGCTAGAATGAGGACTTTTGAGAAATAAAAGAGATGAATGAAAAAGGAGGAATAAGACGGAGTGATCTAAAGAGTTTGATGGGAGGTTAAAAGTGTTCAAAAAAAGGCAATAGGGAGGTTCTAGTCATTAGAGCTAAATATATGTCCTACCCTTACCCCTAGCCTTCATTATGACCCGCATGTCCTGATTGATTTTGAGTGTAGTTGCCCTACATTTGTGGCAAGTTACATGAAAGGCAAGCCTATGGGTCAAGTTGTATGCATGGATATTTCTTTTGTGAGAGTGAGTGTAATCATCTTATTGCATAATCCCTTGTGTGTGCATTGTTTTATGATAAAGAAAGGGGATTCTCTCTTGTAGTGAGTGGCATCACTCACTTTGAGGACATGCTTGCATTGATGTAAAGATGTGATTGATGCATGAGCAATAAGAGCTTCAAGGAAAATTTTGAATGTGAAGTGATTATGATTTGAGATGCTATATATGTTTGACTGGATAAACCATGCCCTTGTTTTGAAAAATGAAAGCAGTCGTGCGTCATGCCTATGCATTGTGGTTACCTCTTAAAACTTTTTCACATTTTTAGGGGGAGTCGTTTCTCTTTTTCTTTGAGTTGGTGAGCATTTTCGGGTTGTCCTAGGTTCACTGTCCTTGATGAATAAATTCATACTTGACATGCTGCCCATTTTCTCAATTGAAAAGAATTGCATTACTTAAGGACAAGTAATAGTTAAAGTTTTGAGGTTTGATGAGTTGGTAATTTACCAACTCATTAGGCTCTTAACCATGAGTTTTTTGCTTGTTTTCAAGTCAATTAGGTGGATTTTATTCCTTTTATCTTTGATCCTTGCTGGTACTTGACTTGAATGGAGAAAAGCAGGAAATTGAGAAAAAAACATGGAAATAGAGTTGATTACTAGCGCTCCATCGGAGGACAGCAGCGAAACGCCAGATTGATCAGACTTTCCTACTATTTGGAAAAAGGTTGGAGACCAGTGGACTGTAGATGAGCACCGACGAACCACCGGTGCCAACACCAAAGTGTTGAAGAAATTACTGCCAGGAGCTGGGACCAACAGGCGATCCCCGGATCGACACCGGCAAACCGTCGTTGCCAATGCCGAAGAACCAAAACCTAATTGTCCTTCAGCATAAAATGACTGGTGGTTCGCGAACCTGCATCAGTGAACCGCCGGTGAAACACAAGTGAGGCTCGTCAGTCAGGGTTAAAAATATCAAAAACGAAAAAAGAGGAGCAAATCTGTACCCTATTTTTTGTACCTTTCATAAAAGAACTAAATATTCCTTTCTAGAAGGCATTGATTACTCTATTGCTTTTGGCTTGTATAGAATGCAGAAAGAAGTAGAAAGAGAGATTCATCTTCTTCATTGTGAAGGTAGAAACTTCCATTGGAGTTCAGACATTGCTTGAATTTCTTTTACTCAAGTTTGTGAATGGATATCAAATTATTGATTAATGCAATGTCTTATTTTACTTACATCAGTTGCTAAATTCTTTGGTAGGGGTGTGTGAATGATTGGGGTTGATTTGGGTTGGGTATTGCGAATTTTATCTTAGATTTACACAATTAGTGCGATTTTAGTGTTTCCTCTTAATTTTAAGTTGAAAACTCATAATTGCAAATGTGGGTTGTATTTTCTTACTTTAATTTTTCTTGAAAAAGGAAATTAAGCTATGGGTTTTTACACAAAGTAAATTTCTATCATTTAACCGATGCATGCATACGTATGTTGAGAGTATTGGAGTACGACGCATGCGAAGAAGGGCTCGAGGAGTGAACATAGTAGTACAGTGTCGAGTGAGCAAGAGGCTGGGGCCGAAGGCTGGGCACTGCACCGCGCTACCTGCCT
>JACEIK010008381.1:0-15390 GCA_018107945.1 Datura stramonium | reverse complement strand
ATGTTGTAAAGTTCAATCCTAATTCATTTTGAATTAAGTCCCAAAATAGACCCTCGGCCATACGACATTCTTCTTCAACTTTTCATCGATTTTTAGCAAAATTACGCCGTTAAACTCCGCTAAAATTCAAATTCATATTGGATAACAAGTTCCGGGCCTACAAAGAACGTTCTTGTGGAGTTATTTCTTGAGATTTCGCTCGGGTTGTCAGAGCCCCGCCGAGTAGAAGTTGTATAAATCACTTCTAATTGAGTCCTAAGCGGCTATAAGTGATAGGTAAGCAATTCTACCTTTTGAATCTCGAGAATTTGCAAGCTTTCAGCTGAATTGGATAGAGTTTGTATTATAGTTAATATGCCTAAAGATTATTGTTATTCTCCTATTCCTAGTATTGAAAATAGCTTTATTCTCTCAGCATAAGGGCTGCAAATTAGAGGAATCACCGACTTTAGGTTGGAACTGTCTGGGTGACCGGAAATCAACAATTGAGGTATGTTAAGGATAACTCCTCTAGGCAAGTTACTCCTGTTGTTTAGCTGATTAAATAAATACCATGTAGTAGCTTGTGCTTATAGTGTTGTGGTTAGCTGCTACGAGACGAATTGAGGTTCTAGTATAGTATCCTTTGCCGAGAAGTTTGTATTTAGTTTTGATTGTTGCAGAGGCGATAAAGGGATTCCATGTTCAGTTATCTACCGGTTAAGAAGACTAGAAAGCGCTTTATTACCGTATTGAGGCCATAGAGGCCTAAGGGTAGCTGTTAGATTACCTTGCTAAGTTAGGCAGTGTATGATATAGTAGGGTGATACAATATAGTGTTCTACACCTATACATATACAATAGAGCTAGCGTACAAACCATTGGCATATCTTGACGCCTATAGGACTAGAATCATGATAGAATGACCTTATCTTCCGATCAGTGGCATCAGGATTGCCAAATGGACCGGGTAATAGTTTCTAGGTAAACTACCTACTATTAGCAATCGTATAGCTCCTTTCCACTTACAAATACAGATACAGGATCCCAGATGGCTCAGATACAGTTATAGGAGCCCAAATGACTCAAATATAGTTACAAGAGCCCAGATGGCTCAGATACAGTTACAGGAGCTTAGATGGCTCCGATACAGTTACAGGAGCCCAAGCGACTCAGATACAGTTACAAAGCCAGATGGGTCAGATATAGTTATAGGAGCTCAGATGGCTCGGATACAGCTTTAGGAGCCCAAATAGCTCAGACACAGTCACAAGAGCCCAGAAGGCTCAATTACAGCTTCAAAGGTCAAGTATACCATAGTTACAGCTAGCCTACGAGCCTATAGTCGTATATATAGGAAGAGTATGATTTCTTGCACTTCCCGAGGATTATAGGGGCCCAAGTAGGTTATTATGTGTTGTTTGTACCTTCCAGGCTTATGGGGGACAGGTTAGGTTCTTGTTTGTACATCACCTGGTATCTATAGTCTATATTGTGAGATTATGCAGGTTAATTTCTGGCCCTTATTACTGATTACTTCCAGTTCCTTATCAACTTTCATTCAGTCATTATTTACTAGCTTACATATTCGTTACATATTAGACTGACGCTCATGCATAAAGCGACTCATACTTTCCTGCAAGTCCACACATATAGGGCTCGAGACCGTCTCAGTAGCTATTCAAATCCAGTAGATTGGCTATCTCCTTTCTTACGGAGTTGCAAAATTCTTAACGTTTGATTATCTTTTGTGGTATAGTTTTGGGTTGGCTAGCGCCCTGTCCCAACCAATATTCTACTCTTAGACACTTGCAAACTACAATTTTTGGGTTAGTTATGCATTGTTGGGCGTGTGGGGCCTATATGTGATATAACATGTGTTGTTGGCCATGGGAGACCTAGATATGTTATCTGATAGGTGCATGGTGGTCTTGTCGGCCCGCATAGGATGATATTACTATTGTTGTTAGGTTAGCTGATTTACCGCAGGTTTTGTGTAGTAGTCTTGTGTTGCGCCCCAGCGCACGTGCAAGCATACGTGCAAGTGTACGTGGTCATACAAGTAATACAATGGCCCTTTTTCAGAGCCGGATGTCGAACCAACAGGGACTAGACTAATTCAGTGAATTATCAAGTTCAAGTGTTAATTTAACCTTCACAAGTGTTGATTATAGAAATTTCGGGAAATTCTAATTAAGTCTAGGGTTTATAACAAAATAATTGAGACACAATACACGAAGCAACTAGAGTTAAGGCCTAATAATCATGCAATACTACAATTCTCAATGCTTCGAGTATGAAACTTCAGTTGTTGTCTCAAATAGATAAAATGCGATATTTATGGTCTTTCAAACCTCTAAACATGCCAAACTAGTCTCACACCTACATCATTGAGCGGGGATGTGACGTCCTATTTCGTGAGCAATTTAACTATATGGATGTGGTTTACGGAGTTTATGCCCTTGATTATGGACTTTCGTACCTCTAAAATTTAACCTAACTTAGCTTCACAACTACTTCTACAAGCAGTGATGTGACAATTCTAAGTTAGTGTCTAGCTCATCCCATTTTAGTAACCAAGCAAAGAAAATTAGGTATAATTTCTATCCTAACTGTTAATCCTATCGTAAAGATAAGAACATGCTCCCTACATTCTTGTGTTCTAGCCTAGGGTTACTCTTTCGAGCTTTTAACTAAGCTTAACGCATTTTTTTTCATGGTGATCAAGCATAAAAACAATAATAATAAGGAATGTAAGACAAAACAACAACTAAAACTCGAACGAACGAAGAATTCAAGCAATTACAATCATATCATGTAGCCTCAACCCTAGAGGAAGGGTTTTAGCCGCTCATGTTCGTACAAATACTTAAAAACATTATTCAAGTGGAGTACTTACAAGAATAGATAAAAGAGAATGAAAATTAGTGAACCCTAGGTAGAGTTCTTCCTTTCTCCCTTCGCTCATTTACGTTGTTCTAAAAATATTTCGTGATAAAATTATTTTAAGAGCTAAGTGTTCTATTTATACTTAGTGTAAATTTACAATTTTTGGCCTACCATGAACTAGCTCCGTGTCATGGACCGTAACTCCCTGATTTGCCTCCGTGACATGGAGGCAACGTGTAGGCTTACTGGATTGCAATCTCGGCAGCTTGCTCCACTGATGCGCGTCACCCGGCGTGGCACGGAGGCCATCGCACCTTGTGCACGCCGTGGCACGGTACTATCACGCAGGACCACTGGATGGCAAGCCTCCGTGCGCAACACATGGGTGTGGCATGGCGCTGGGTGCAACGCACGCATAGCGTGTCATGCTACCTGGCACGGTCAGCCTTGCCTTAGCATGTCCATTTGCCTTCTTTTGCAACTTTGTTTTGAACTTCATTCCTTCACTTCAACCATCATTATTTAGTCCCTCCTATGCAATTTACACCTACAAAACAAATACTAATCATGTTGGCTAGTTCCAGTGCGAAATTAAGCATAAATACATGAAAATGTAATCATATAAAGTGACAAACAGGGCTAGACTAAGGTATACAATAGCACTTGGGCACGTAATTATGCCCATACTTAAAGAATGTTCTTCTTCAAACAACTCTATTACATCTCATACACATGAAGAACTCACACATCGCTAATTGAAACAAGATAATTCAAGCTAAGGCTTCACCGATTGTTTTAGATGGCAAGTTAAGAATAGAGAATGAAAGATATAACCACTAAAATCACATATAACGACGTTAAGACTTCCTATCCTCAAGAATCGACTCTCAACCTCAACAAAATCCTGTAAATTAACCAATAAAGAAATTCGACATGAATTTTATCCTTCATCAAACATGTTCCCTTACACAAGAGGATTACCCATTTTCCCTAAGGCCTCTAGGCCTAGCTAACAACATGTTTTCATTCATTTTTGCATAAGTAGGTCATCGACCCGACACTCATCCTCTTTCCAAGCTCCTTAGCTTTTACTTCCTTGAGTACTCAGAACTCCCCTCAATCTGTACATAAATCACCATAGAACAACACAAAGTGAAAATAACCAAAATCAAAACAAAAAGAAAAATGAAATTGTACCTATGGTACCCTTCGGTTGCCTCCCAAGCAGCTCCTGATTTTACATCGCACCATGACGTGGACTATCCTTCTCAGGACATCCTTAAACCAGTGTTCCCTTTCAAGAACCATCTTCTTCTCTTTTTAGTTTTCAAGGGAACAGCCTCCACTCTGGCCCTCTCTTCTCCCAACTTCTTCTTTAACTTAAGCCCTCCATCAGACTCGGGCAGAAATGTGATCATCTCCTGTGGTAGTGGACTCATGCAATCTACCACCCCACACTTAGCATCTGACAATACATTGATCTTGCAAAGATTTATATAGTGTATGGGTGGGTTGATCTCTTTGTACACTCTGAAGAGATCTTCCTCATTATCGACCCCTCATTTTAAGGGTGCCTGCTCTTACATTTATTATGGCTCCTCTAGTTTCCAAGAATGGTCGTCCCAAGATCAGGGGTACCTTGTCATCAACTTTAAAGTCAAGTATGATGAAATCAACGGGTATAATGAACTTACCAATTTTGATGAGAAGGTCCTCAATTATTCCGTTTGGTGCTACTGTGGACTTGTCTGCCAGATGCAGTATTACCCGTGTTGGCCTCAGCTGACCCAACCCCAGGGTGTTAAACAAAAATAGGGGCATTAGATTTACTGCTGCCCCTAAATCACAAAAAGCTCTTATCACTTCAGCTTTACCAATTTGTATGGGGAGGGTAAAGGTCCCTGGGTCTTTGAGCTTTTTTGGCATCTTGCTCATTACCCTGTAACTGCACTCCTCAGTCAGTGCCACCGTTTGGACATCCACCAACCTAACTTTGTTGGCCACCACATCTTTTAAATACTTAGCATACTTTGGCATTCCCTGCAAAGCATCAAGTAAGGGAAAATTTATGTGATGTTCTTTGAAAATATCGAATAAATTTTTAAAGCATTCTTCCTCCTTGATCTTCTTGAGCCTTTGCGGGAATGGTAGTGGTGGTCTCTGTGCTGGCTACAAAGATGATTGTGTATTGTGTCACACAACAATCTGATTATCTCCCTTATTGGTAGCTGGACCCTGTCTAACCATCTCCGGCTGCACCTCATTTCTCTTTTCTTTCAGTGGTGCATCAGCCAATTGCTTGCCACTCCTCAGACTGATGGCATTGACCTGTTGGGGGTTTGTATCTGTGTGGGTGGCTAACTGCTAATTTTTCACATCTGTAGCCATCTGTGCGTGATACTCTGCCAATTGGGTCTGAGTAGCCATAATATTTTGCAACGTCTCTAATGTTGTTGTTGCTCGATTGGCCACCGTTCTACTTGTTCTACTGTTGATACTACAGCTGCTGAGGTTACTGGTAGCTATGACTCTGATTTCCACCCTAAGAAAAATTTGGGTGACTGCCAATTCTTATCGTAGGTGTTTCCAAAATTCTGATTGTTTCTCTTAACATTCCCACAAAATTTACAGATTTCGGATTTTCCCCGCAAGATTCTGCATTGTGCCCATTCTTACCATAAATTTCACACCAACTCGGAGCCTATTGAATTGCATTCACCTGTCCCTGTGGTTGGTTCATACTCAGTTTGTTGAACTGAGTCATCATCTAATGCTGAAATTATGCTAGCTGTGCCACCAAGGAATTGACGTTGTCCACTTCTATCAACCCTGTTTCTCTCTTACCTGCCCCTCTCAATGAGTCGTTGTGCCGCTCTGGATTTCCTTGAGCAATCCTATTCAACAGAGTGTACAACTCATCATAAGCCTTCTCTAATGCTTTCCCACCTGATGCATAGTCTAGTAAGATTTTTGTATATGGGTCTAGACTCTCCACAAAGGTGTGGTCTAGCACCTCATTGGACTATTGGTTATGGGGGAAGTCTCTCAACAATGACCTGAATCTCTCCCAAGCCAAATACAAGTTCTCTTCCAGCCTATGCTTAAAACATAATATTTCACTCCTGAGCTTGGCAGTCCTGCCTGAAGGGAAAAAACTGATGAGGAACTTCCTTGCTAGGTCGTCCGAAGAAGTAATGGGATTACGTGGCTCAACCTTCAACCACCTCTCTGCCTCTCCCCACAATGAAAATGGGAAGAGTGTGAGTCGGACATAGTCAGTTGACACTTCAGTGGGGACGAAAGTGTCACTGATCTCCAAGAAGTTCTGTAAGTGCTGCTGTGAATCCTCATGAGTCATCCCAGTGAACTGGCCACTCGAATGTAACAACTGCACCATGTTTTGTTTAAGCTCAAAGTTCCCTCCAGGCTCCAGTTTGCGGATACTGGAGGTCACATTCGTAGCTAGTGGGATTGCCACTTCGCGAACTGGTCGGGCTGCCATTTGATTAGGTAACAACTCTGCTTGCCTCACTGGTAGATGTTGTTGTAACTGCTCTTGTAACCTTTTCAGCTTTTGCTCTAAAGATTCCCTCCTGAGCGAATGTAGCTGGCGTTCAGGTTTCGACAAAGGTTCCACCAGCTCTCTATTCCTTGCCAGTCTGCAAGGGCAACCTATTACCTACAATATAGCAGACTAAGACCAGTTTTAAACACTTAAGGAAAATAAAAATCACACAAAAACTAACAGTTTACTAAATTTCACCATTCCCCAGCAACGGTGCAATAAACTTGTTGCGCCCCAGCGAACGCACAAAGCTTACGCGGTCGTACAAGTAATACAGTGGCTCTTTTTCAAAGCCGGATGTCGAACCCATGGGGACTAGACTAATTCAACGAATTATCAAGTTCGAGTGTTAATTTAACCTTCACAAGTGTTGATTATAGAAATTTCCGTAAATTCTAATTAAGTCTAGGGGTGATCACAAAATAATTGAGACACAATACAAGAAGCAACTAGAGTTAAGGCCTAATAATCGTGCAATACTACAATTCTCAATGGTTCGAGTATGAAAACTTTAGTTTTTGTCTCAAATAGTTAAAATACGATGTTCATGGTCATTCAAACCTCTAAACATGCCAAACTAGTCTCATACCTACCTCATTGAGCGGGGATGTGACGTCCTAATTTGTCAGCAATTTAACTACATGGATATGGTTTACTGAGTTTGTGCCCTTGATTATGGACTTTCGTACCTCTAATCATTTAACCTAACTTAGCTTCACAACTACTTCTATGAGCAGTGACGTGAAAATTCTAAGTCTTTGTATAGCTCATCCCATTTTAGTAACCAAGCAAGGAAAATTAGGTATAATTTTTATCCTAACCGCTAATCCTATCGTAAAGATAAGAACTTGCTCCCTACATTATTTTGTTCTGGCCTAGGGTTACTCTTTCTAGCTTTTACCTAAGCTTAACGCGTTTGTTTTCATGGTGATCAAGCATAAAAACAATAATAATTAGGAATGTAAGACAAAACAACATCTAAAACTCAAACCAATGAAGAATTCAAGCAATTACAATCATATCATGTAGCATCAACCCTAGAGGAAGGGTTTTAGCCACTCATGTTCGTAAAAATACTTAAAAACATGATTCAAGTAGAATACTTACAAGAATAGATAAAAGGGAATGAAAATTAGTGAACCCTAGGTAGAGTTCTTCCTTTCTCCCTTCGCCCCTTTTCGTTGTTCTCAAAATATTTCGTGATAAAATGATTTTAGGACATAAGTGTTCTATTTATACTTAGTGTAAATTTACAATTTTTGGCTTGCCATGAGCTAGCTCCGTGTCACAGACCCTAATGCCCTGATTTGCCTCCGTGACACAGAGGCAACGCATAGGCTTACTTGTTTCGACTTCTCTGCAGCTCTTGTGCTCCACTGCTGCACGTCGCCCGGCGTAGCTCGGAGGCCATCGCGCCTTGTGCAAGCTGTGGCACGGTACTATCACACAGGACCACTTGATGGCAACCCTCCGTGCGTAAGGCAGGGGCATGGCACGACGCTGGGCGCAGCGTACTCATAGTGTGGCACCCTTCCTAGCGCGGCCAGCATTGCCTTGGCATGTCCACTTTCCTTCTTTTGCAACTTTGTTCCGAACTTCATTCCTTCACTTCAACCATCATTATTTTGTCCCTCGTATGTATTTTACACCTATAAAGCAAATACTAATCATTTTTGTTAGTTCCATGGCGAAATTAAGCATAAATACATGATAATGTAATCATATAAAGTGACAAACATGGCTAAACTAAGGTATAAAATAGCACTTGGGCATGTAATTATGCCCAAGATCACCTTGTCGGCCCAGGGCTGTGTTTACAGCCGAGATATAGCTATTTGTTTTCTTGATTATGCTGATGCTGGTATACACCAGAATTATACATGTCCAGCTAGGTCAGCTCAGAGTCCAGTGCGGCATGAGGTGCCAGTTACGTCGCCCAAGGTGGGGCGTGGCAAACTTGGTATCAGAGCAACATCGTATCCTAGGAAGTCTGCAAGCTTTGTCTAATAGAGTCTTGTTTATAAATGTGTTGTGCACCATATTTTTTATGTAGGAAGCTACGAGGCATGATAGTATGGTTACCCCTCCTTCTTCTGAGATTGTGCTATAGAGCCGAGTTATCTAGGGTTGATCCCCTAAGTTTATATTCTTATGTATATCTACAGTGATGTCTGATATAAGGCATACCACAACTAGTCATGAGCTAGATACCGCAGAAAAGAGGGTACCAGTAGGGTGCCACAGTTTGGGACAGCCCAACTTGAAGATGAGAGAGAGACATCCTCTTGATCTCCCCAGCATCTCCAAGGGCAGCAGGAACCTCCGAGGGTAACAAAAGAATACTCACTTCCAGTTCCTCCTATACCCTTACAGGATATTAGAAGTGTAGTATGTATGTTTGTTTAGATGATGGCTGCCCAGCGTCATCCTCACCTAGTAGAGACCAGCTATTGTCGAGCCTACTCAGGGGCCCGGGAGTTCGAGAGTTCGCAAGTTCCTTGCCTTGAGTCCTCCATAGTTTATGATAATGGACTGTAGAGAGGACCCTCAGAACATCATAGATAAGCTACAGAAGATATTCAGGGGTATGCATGCCTCTTCCAGTGAATCAGTTGAGTTAGCAGTATTCTGATTACGAGAGATAGCAGTTATGCTGTATGAAAGTTGGGAAAGGACTAGAGGCAGAGATGCACCTCCTCTTATATGGCCTAACTTCTCTGAAGCCTTCATAGACCACTATTTGCCTCGAGAGATTCGGCAGGCCAGAGTAGAGTAGTTCTTATATCTGGTGCAGGGTAGAATGAGCGTCAGAGAATATGCGTTGAGATTTGATTCCTTGGCCAGATATGCACCAATATTTGTTGATAGTATGCCAGCTATGGTACATTGGTTTATTATGGGTCTTGCACCAGAGTATGTGGAAACTTGTATTACAACCACATTACGAGAGTATATGGATATCTCACAGACTCAAGCCTTTGCTCAGAACATAGCGTGAATCAGGAAGCGTCAGTATGTGATTGACAGGGCAAGTCAGTAGTAGCATCAGTTGGCTAGACTTGCCGACTTCCAAGAAGAATTTCAAGATAGGCCCAGGCTTTATTTTTCAGGTACGCCACTTAGGCCCCCATTTTAGCAGCATTAGGGCAGTAGATCAGATCGTCGTGGACAGTCAGGTCCCGACGAGAGTTCACGAGCATTAGGCTCACAGCAACAGAGGGGTCTGGATCAGATGAGACCAGCTATACCACGTTGTAGTACCTGTAATAGGTGACATCTTGGGAGATGCAGATATGACTCCACCACCTGTTCCTGTGGACAGGAGGGACATATGGTGAGGGATTGTCCAACTAGATACTAGGGTTATCGGGACTAGCAGAATAGGTCCTCAATAGGTTCATATGCCCAGCACCTTCGGTAGGGGGCAAGCCCTCAGCTCTAGCAGGCAGACGCAGAGTTAGATTAGGGGCATCCAATTCTAGCAGTGGTTCAGATCATACTTATGCACTAGCAGGGTAACAAGACTCCGAGGCGTCGCCAGATGTTGTGATAGGTACATCGAATGTTTGCTCCTATTTAGTTTATGCTTTGATATATCCAAGTTCTACCTTGTCGTGTGTTACTTCGTTAGTGGCATGAAAGTTTGATATAGTACCAAAATTACTTCAACGACCATTTTCTATGTCTGCACCTGTTAGTGAATCTATTGTTGCCATAAGGGTTTATCGAGGTTGTATGGTAGAAATTGTTGGCCTCCAAACCTTTGTTGACCTAGTAAATCTTGAAATGATTGATTTTGATGTAATCATGGGCATGGATTGGCTAGCACCATGTTATGCCAATGTTGAGTGCTGGACAAAGATTGTCAGATTCTACATTCTAGGAGAAGTAGTACGAGAATGGAAAGGAGATGCACCTATGTCAAAGGTAAGTTTATATCCTATATTCAGGCAAGAAAGTTGATTTCAAAGGGTTGTACCTACTATATTTTCAGGGCTCGGGATATACAGGCAGAACCACCGACTCTTCAATATATTCTTGTGGTCAATGAGTTCCCAGATGTATTTTCAAATGAGCTTCCTGGTATTCCCCCAGAACGGGAACTTGACTTCCCCATCGACACGCTATCAGATACACAACCCATATCTACTCCTGTATACAGAATGGCCCCTGCCGAGTTGAAAGAATAGAAGGATCAGTTGAAAGACTTGTTAGATAAAGTATTCATTAGGCCTAGTTCTTCGTCGTAGGGTGCTCCAGTCCTATTTGTGAAAAAGAAAGATGGCTCGCTGCGAATGTGTATAGATTATCGATAGCTAAATAAAATTACTGTCAAGAACAGGTATCCTTTACTGTGAATAGAAGACTTATTTGATCAGTTTAAAGGGGATAAATACTTCTCAAAGAATGACTTAAGGTCAAGGTACCACTAGGTACGGGTATGGGAGAAGAATATTCCAAAAACAGCCTTAAAAACTAGATATGGCCAGTTTGAATTCCTTGTTATGTCTTTTGGATTGACAAATGCCCCAGCAATATTTTGGATTTGATGAACAGTATATTCAGGCCATATCTAGATTTGTTCGTGATAGTGTTCATTGATTACATTTTGGTATATTCACGTTCACAAGCTGAACATAAAAATCATCTATGAATAGTACTCTAGATCCTCAGAGATCACAAGTTGTATGCGAAGTTTTCGAAATGTGAGTTTTGGTTAAATTTTGTGGCTTTCCTGGGCCATATTGTATCAGATGCAAGCATTTAGGAATTTTTATAGAAAATTGAAGTTGTAAAACCTTGGCCTAGACCCAACTCTCCAACTGTGGTTCATAGCTTCTTGGGATTAGTCGTGTATTATAGAAGGTTTATGGAAGGATTCTCTGTCCTCTCAGCACCATTAATTAAGTTAACTCAGAAAGCAGCTAAGTTTCAGTGGACTAAGGCTTGTGAACAGAGTTTCCAGGAATTGAAAAACTGGCTGACTTCTGCACCACTATTTTCCTTACCAGAGGGTTCAGAGGGCTAAGCTGTGTATTTTAACACTTCAGGCAGTGGGTTAGGATGTGTTCTGATGCAATATGGTAAATTAATTGCCCATGCTTCGAGGCAACTGAGGAAACAAGAGAAAAATTATACCACCCATGATTTAGAATTAGCTGCAGTTATTCATGCTCTGAAAATCTGGAGACATTACTTATATGGTGTTCATGTAGACATCTTCATTGATCACAAAAGTCTCCAGCATATTTTTATGCAGAAAGATTTGAATGTGCGACGATGTCATTATCACGACCCAAACGGAGGCCCGAATCATAGAGACGAGACAAGGGACCCCGAGAGACCCCAAGTCAACCAATGGCACATGCATACTACTACTCTCAATTAAACAAGCGGGACATTTAACATAAAACATAGCGGAAATGTAACCATAGCATAAAATCAAGAGATACTGGACATATACAAGATCTGAGTACTACATACTAGTCTGAAAGACTCTACTACATACGATGGGTTGATGGGACAACATCCCTAACTAACCCGAACAATACTGAAACTCAAGATAACATAAAAGCCTGTCAAACACCCCTCGGAACATGAGGACGCACCAATGAACTAATAGTGTAAGTTGAGATGGACTAAGGATGAGGACGAGCCTGAGATCCGGACCCTGTATCATGAAACGATACAACATAGAAAGTATGCAGTCAATACGTGGAATGTACTGAGTATGCAAGGTAAGTAAAACCGCGAAAGTAAAATAAATCCATTTAAGCAAGTTATACATATATCATAATCTTTTAAGGATAAGAAGAATACTACATGCATTCATTATGAAATCATACTCACATTATACATGATCATGCACGGCTTTAGAACACCATGACTGACTCGAATGACTCAAAGCTGAACATAACCTTTATATCAATATCTGAACAAATGAGTCAAACCTTACTTTTAGAAAATGCATGCATAAGGTATTCATCATTAGTAATGAAAATGCAAATCTAGATGATATTGACCGTGGGAGACTCGTCACTTAACCGACATACCACGATAGAGCTTACGTGGTCCCAACTATCACACTCAAGTGGGAAGAGTCGTCCATAACCTTGTCGGGGCAATTGTTGCTACCAAGATATCGATATCAAGATCAAGGGCCAGCCGCCTTGGGATAGCTCACAAGGGAGGTCCCAATAATGTATAAGTATCAACCTATGTTGGCACGTAGTTCTAGGGCATAGGGTAGTCGACCCTTAACCCGCTCGATGCTAGACTCTTCATCCAAAGACATGCAATGCTCTGCATCATATATAATGAAGCTCAACATCGTCTATTGACAAAGATCATAATAACATCGTGCATAGACTCAACATCATATATAAATGAAGCTTAACATTGTCTATCGACAAAGCTTATAGTGACACACATCTCACTCACAATTTCACACATTGTCGTTCTTCAACCTTTTCCCCAACTTTCAATAGTTTTGCAATTTTTCTTCCCGGGTCTACTCCTAAGCACTTCCGGGGTATTACAATATCTCCCCCTTAGGAACATTCGTCCTCGAATGTAGGAAACAAGAAGCAAACAAAAACATACAATTTATCATAGCCATATACTGATCATTTTAACCGAAATTTTCACGAAATGACTACCTCCAAATAAAACCATATAGCAAAACTGATCTCATACTTCACATAAACATTCATACACATAAAAGAAACTTACACTTAAACTAAAAAGGAAAACTAGATAGAGTGATAGGGCAAAACTGATACCTCAAGTCGAAACCGAGCCGGTAGAGAACAGATGTCGATATCTAGCCATCATGTCCATTTCGTCTTCCCACGTAGCTCCCTCAACATGCTGATTTCTCCATAAAACATTAACTGAAGCTACTTCTTTGTTTCTCAACTTCCGCACCTGACGATCCAAGATTTCAAAGGGAATTTCTTCATAACTAAGGTTGTCTTTCACTCCAATGCTGTCTACCGGAACTACCAAGGCTAGATCACCCAAACACTTCTTCAAAAGTGACACATGATAAACGAGATAAACTGAGGACAACTCCGATGGCAAGTCAAACTCATAAGCTACTTTACCAACTCTCCTCACAACTTGATAGGGACCAATATAGCGGGGATGGAGTTTTCGTTTCATTCCGAACCGCATGACCCCCTTCATGGGAGATACCCTTACAAATACCCAGTCATCTACATCAAACTCCAGATCCCTCCTCCTCATATCAGCATACGATTTCTTACGACTCTGAGAGGTTATTAACCTGTCCCTTATCAACTGGACCTTTACCATGGCCTCATGAATCGAATCAGGTCCTATTATGGCTTCCTTACCAACCTTAAACCAACCAATGGGCGATCTACACCTTCGCCCGTAAAGAGCCTCGAATGGTGCCATCTGGATACTATAGTGGTAACTGTTATTATAGGCAAACTCGATCAAGGGCAAATGATCATCCCAACTACCTTTGAAAACCATAACATGCCCTCAACATTTCCTCGAGGGTTTGAATGGTTCGTTCTGCTTGGCCTTCTATTTGCGGATGGAAGGTTATGCGGAGCTTAACTTGTGTCCCAAGTCCCTTTTGAAAAGAATGCCAGAATTGAGAAGTAAATTAAGTACCTCGGTCTGAAATAATAGACAAGGGCACTCCATGAAGTTGAACCAACTCCCAAATATATAACTTAGCATAATCATCCGTTGAATCTGTGGTCTTGACCAATAGAAAGTGTGCATCCTTGGTTAACCTGTCGACCACCACCCAAATGGAGTCGTATTTCCAGCGAGTATAGGGTAGACCTGTAACGAAATCCATATTAATTTCTTCCCACTTCTAAGTGGGGATGCTGATATCTTGAAGTACGCCTCCCAGCCTTTGATGTTCGACTTTCACTTGCTGGCAGTTTGGACATCTTGCTACAAACTCTGCAATATCTTTGTTCATACCATCCCACTAATAGATTTCTCGCAAGTCCCAATACATTTTCATGGATCCTGGATGAATAGAATATCTGGTACTATGTGCCTCATGCAATACGAACTCTCAAACTAACAACATCTGGGACACAAAGATGACCCTGGTATTGTAGCACACCATATCCCCCTTGGGAGAAAACCTCCATCTTTTGACTCTGCACCGCCTCCTTCAGCTTCCCAAAAATTGGATCCTCGTCTTGCCTGGATTTAACATCAACCACCAAGGACGATTCTAACCCGTTATGTACAACAATAACACCATCGGTCGAGTCAATTAATCTAACTCCCAGTCTTGCAATTCGGTGAACATCTTTCACCAACTCCTTCTTCCCCTCATCCACATGGGACATACTCTCCATTGAGAGCCTACTAAGCACATCCGCAATCACATTTGCCTTGCCCGAGTGGTAAAGGACACTCATGTCATAGTCCTTAAGTAACTCCAACCACCTCCTTTTCCAAAGATTTAGATCTTTATGTGTAAACACATTTTAAGCTCCTATGATATGTGAAAACATCCACGTGGACCCCATACAAGTAATGCCGCCATATCTTCAATGCAAACACCATCCTATCCAACTCAATATCATGGGTCGGGTAATTCTTTTCATGAACTTTCAGTTGTCTTGAGGCATATGCTATTACTTTCCCCTGCTACATTAATACACACCTGAGTCCAAGTCGCGAAGAATCACAATACACCACAATGCCGCTCGTACCCTCGCGTAGATTCAACACTGGTCCTGAAGTGAGTCGGCTCTTCAACTCTTGAAAGCTTTTCTCACAATCCTCCAAACATTGGAACTTTACCTTTTTCTGAGTCAATCTAGTCAACGGGGCTGAAATGGATGAGAAACCTTTGATCTTGGGCAGAATTATATGCCCAAGTGATACTCAAATGCTTCATTTCGTCTTGTTTATCCATCGATATTTGTGCATTCTCATGTAATTTGTAG
>JACEIK010008380.1:51468-63150 GCA_018107945.1 Datura stramonium | reverse complement strand
CCAGGCATCAGATGTGCCTAGGCTCACCAGTTAGTAGTCCAGGTCCTACTAGGGCACCAGGTGCCAGTCATACCCCCCAAGGCGGGGCGTGACAAACTTGTCCCATCAACTCGTCTATACTAGAGGCTTTCAGACTTATGTATGTGTAGCTTCAGATGTATTCTGATGTGATGTTGATTTAGATTTCCGCTGAGTTTATATTCATGATTTCTTTAGTTTATTGAATGAGTTAGTTGTATGCTTATGTTATGGGTCGACTTGGGGTCTCTTGGGATCCCTTGTACCGTGTCTATGATTCGGGCCTCCGTTCGGGTCGTGACATATAGTTTAAAATATCAAAACAAAACTGAAAGTCTAAACCCATGTCTATGTATAAAAGCCAACTACCACTGATGAGTTGCTAGGACAAGCCCCTAGCTAGCTCCAAGTCTAAATAGAAAAAAAAAGAAAATGTAGTTGAATGAAATAATCTCCATCCTCGACAGATGAGGACTCACCAACTAGAACCGCTGAAGTCTTCGGAGAGCGGTTGGCTAGCGAGGCTGCGACTGAGATCTTGCAGCTGTATCATAAAATGATATAGCATAAAAGTATGCATCAGTAGTTTGAATGTACTGAGTAAGTGGGAGAAACCATACGTAAGAAATAAAAGTGTTGAATTGAAAAGACATGCAATGACCAACTGAAACTACTGAACTGAATAATTGAAATAACTGAAACGGTCTAAAAGACCCGGTATGATGGTCAAGAACATGTTCTAAATCTGAAGTACGGATCTGAACTGATCTTAAACTGGACTGAGCTGACTAGTAGGAGAGTTTATAACCGACATATAACCACGTGAGCTAGATGTGGAGTCTGATGTATACACCCCATCGGTAGGACCCAATATACCTTGCTAGGGTATAAAGTCATGAACTGGGTGATCACAAGAGTCTGGAGTCATGAGGCCAATAATACTCTAACCTACGGTGGCAACGTAGTTTTGGGTACCTGGGTGCGTTGGAACCCCGATCCACTCGGTGCTAAGTCCTACTTCCACTGGATAGTCCTAGATTGAATACAAAGCTGATAGCTCGAAACTGGGGCCCCAGACTAGTCAGGGATACATATTTAATAGCACCCTAAGAGCCTTATCAAACCAGATTCTGGGACTGGGTTCTAAGATTGGTCAGAGTTGCTTATCTGGAAGCGTCGTAACCGTCTAAAGAACAAACTGTAATATGAAGATGGGGTCCTAAGGCTAGTTAGAGCTTCTTATCTAAAGTGTCATAACCGCCTAGTGTACCACTAAAGATGAGTTCTGAATCTGATTTTGATAACTGGGAGGTACTACTAACACCTCGGGAATTTCTGTAGTCAAACTAATCAGTTGACATTTCTGACTGACACTGAGAATTCTAACCTTTTGGCTAAAATCGAACCGATAATAATCTGATTGAGTTTCAATGTTACTAACACATGGGAGTATCTAACAATGATAAAATCAAGCAAAATTTCGATATTCAAACACTATTGCAAGATTCAAGATTCTGTACATTCAAGCAACAGAGACAAATTTCACTTCACAAGAATAAACATCATTTCAGTCACAAACTGGTGGAAAATATCTATAACTAACATGAAATAACATTCCACATTAATTAGATGAAGTATGGCTAAAATTTCTTAACAATTGAAAATTCCAGGGCTAGAACTGATAGAGAAAAGTAGGGAGGAATTTGGGGACACAAGGGAAGATTTATTCCCTTGTTGAATTTCCACATATCTGGTGAAGAAGCTCGAAGAATTTACTTGATAAATCGAGGAGAAATAGACTTCCCTAGTTCTTGCTTGGAAATGCTATGAGAGAATTCCTACGCTATTTTCTGTGAGTCTTAATGGGGAGAATGAGGAAAGAAACTGTTTAACCCCTCAGATAATCTGGAATTATGTTTAAAAGGTAGTTTAGAGTCTAGGAGGTAGGAAATTACTTAAAGACCCTTAGGAAATTCACAGGAAAACTGACTGTCAGGCTCCCCCATGAGGGACCTAACGACTCGTCACTTCAGGCCACGACTCGTGGGATCATCTGTCAAGTGCACTTTGTAACTAATCATATGGGTTCGTCAAGAGGGACATCACGGATCGTTATAAGTGACCATGACTCGTGGTCACCACTCGTCTCATGCACTGCCTCAATTTCACATAAATTCCATCTGGCTGACCAAGACTCATCCCACGAATCATGGTGACTGACCATGACTTGTGGGGTCCTTCCATTAGGTGCACTGCCTTATTTTTTTCCCTTTATAATTCCCCTGGCCACGGATGACCTGATGAGTTGTGGGGACTGGCCACAACTCTTGGTCATGCCCGTGATGACTCCTCTGTAGAATTACTTTAACTCAAACCCATGCCTCACCACGAGTCACTTAACGACTCGTGGTCACCTCTCATAGGTCACAAAACGACTAGTTCTGTAACCTGGTGCAAATTTTTCAGTTTTCTCTGATTTAAGTCCCAGGTCTAGTATTTAAGTTTCTGAGGCATTGCAGTATCTCCCTCTTGGGAAAATTCATCCTCAAATGTTGCAAAACACACAGAAAAATAGATAATGGCAATCTTTATACACAAGTACTGATCATGAAAGCTTAAACTAGCGGAGTGACTACCTCTGAACTGAATTACAAGTTTGAACTGAATTCACTAACCATGCACCTATTCATTTACATGAAAGAAACTAAAACATATGAACTAAAAGCAGTTTTGGGGAGGAAATTGATACCTTAAACTGAAACTGAGTCGGAAGGGAACAAATGGGGATATCTAGCCATCATATCTGCTTCGGACTCCCACCTAGCTCCCTGAACCTACTGATTCCTCCACAAGACTTTGACCGAAGCTACCTCCTTGTTCCTCAGCTTACGAAGTCAACGGTCAAGGATATGGACTAGAACCTCCTCGTATGAGAGACTATCTTTCACTCCCACACTGTCCAATGACACAATTGAAGTTAGATCACCGATGCACTTCTTCAATTGTGACACATGGAATACTGGGTGCACAGATGCTAACTCTGAAGGTAATTCCAGCTCATAAGCTACCTTGCCAATTCGCCTTAGAATTCTGTAGGGTCCCACATATCCTTGACTGAGCTTTCCCTTTTTCCCAAATCTCATCACCCCTTTCATGGGTGAAATTTTTAGATAGACCTAGTTATCTACAACAAACTCCAATTCTCTTCTCCTCACATCAGCATAAGATTTTTGACGGCTCTGAACTGTTTTCAATCTTTCTCTGATGAGTTGTACCTTCTGCATAGGTTCATCAACCAAGTCTGGCCCGATTATGGTAGCTTCACCAACTTCAAACCACCCAATAGGAGATCTGCAGCTCCTACCATACAATGCCTCAAACGGGGTCATCTGAATACTGGAGTGGTAGCTATTGTTGTATGCAAACTCGATAAGAGGCAAGTGGTCATCCCAAATTCCCTTGAAATCGATTGCGCATGCTCTCAATATATCTTCTAGGGTCTAAATAGTCCACTCAGCTTGTCCATCTGTCTACAGGTTAAAAGTTGTGCTGAGCTTAACCTGAATACCAAGTCCCTTATGAAAAGACTTCCAAAAATGCGAGGTGAACTGGGTACCTCTGTCTGAAATAATGGATAATGGCACCCCATGAAGCCTGACCAACTCTCGGATAAAAAGCCTAGCATAGTCCTCAGCAGAATCTGTAGTTTTAATCAGGAGGAAGTGTGCTGACTTAGTCATCTAGTCTACTACCACCCAGATAGAATCATGTTGCCGACAGTTCGTGGTAGACCCATAATAAAATCCATATTTACTTCTTCCCACTTCCACATGGGTATGTTGATATCCTGAGTCATACCTCCCCGTCTTTGGTGTTATACTTTGACTTGCTGGTAGTTCGGGCACTTAGCTACAAATTTAGCGATATAGCTCTTCATGCCGTTCCACCAGTAAATATCCCAAAAATTGCGGTACATTTTAGTAGCACCAGGGTGGATGGAGTATCTCAAGCTGTGTGCTTCAGTCAGTATCTGCTGTCTCAAATCACTGATGTCTGGTATACACAATCTGCCCTGGTAACGGAGCACATCATCTCCCCCTTTGGAGAAAGCCTCAACCTCTTTTCTGAGAATCGTTTCCTTAAGCTTAAGAAAGATGGGATCTTCATCCTGTCTGGACTGAACTTCAACAAACAATGAGGAATCTGAACCACTCTGCACAACTACTCCACCCTCAACTGTATCAACTAACTGTACTCTCAACTGAGCCAATCTGTGGATATCCTTTGCCAGCTCCTTTTTTCCCTCCTCAATATGAGTTACACTCTCCATAGATACTCTGCTCAGGGCATCATCCACCACATTGGCTTTGCCAGGGTGATATAGCGCGCTCATTTCATAATCCTTCAGGAGCTCTAACCACCTTCTCTGATGAAGATTTAGGTCCTTCTGACTGAATACATACTGAAGGCTCTTGTGATTAGTGAAAATATTCACATGAGCCCCATACAGATAGTGCCTTCATATTTTCAATGCAAACACCACCGCTGCCAACTCTAAGTCATGAGTCAGATAATTCTTTTTCATGAATTTTTAGCTATCTGGAGGCATACGCTATCACCTTGCCCCGCTGCATTAGAACGCAATCGAGTCCAACTCTGGAAGCGTCGCAGTAGACTACAAACCCATCTGATCCTTCCAGTAGGGTCAACACTGGGGAAGTAGTGAGTTGAGTTTTTAACTCTTGGAAACTCTTCTCACATGCATCTGACCACTGAAATTTCACCTTCTTCTGAGTCATCCTAGTCAGAGGAGATTATATAGAAGAAAAACCTTTCACAAGATGTCGGTAATAACTGGCTAGACCCAAGAAACTTCTAATTTCGGTTTGAGAGGTAGGTTTGGGCCAGTCTTTCACTGCTGCTATCTTCTGAGGATTAACTTGAATACCCTCACCCGAGACCACATGACCCAGGAAAGTCAAGGATTCCAGCCAGAATTCGCATTTGCTGAACTTGGCGAACAATTGGCAATCCCTGAGTGTTTGAAGCACTATCCTCAGGTGATTAGCATGCTCTTCCTCATTTCTGGAGTATACCAGAATGTCATCGATAAACACAATGATGAACATATCCAGATACTGCTTGAAGACTCTGTTCATCAGGTCCTTAAAGGCTACAGGGACATTTGTTAGTCCGAAAGACATAACCACAAACTCATAGTGACCATACCGAGTCCTGAAAGATGTTTTTGGTATGTCATACTCTCAGACTCTTAGCTAATGATCCCCCACCTGGGATCTATTTTGGAGAAACAACTGGCTTCCTGAAGTTGGTCGAACAGGTCATCAATTCTGGGTAGGGGATACCTATTCTTGACTGTGACCTTATTCAACTGACGGTAATCAATGCACATTCTGAGGGTACCATCTTTCTTTCGCACGTATAACACTAGAGCACCCCAGGGAGAGATGTTGGGTCTGATAAACCCTTATTAAGAAGATCTTTTAGCTGCTCCTTCAACTCCTTTAGTTTATCCAGAGCCATTCTATAATGAGGGATGGAGATGGGCTAAGTATCTAGGAGAAGGTTTATATCGAAGTCGATTTCCCATTTAGGAAGAACTCTGCGAAGATCTTTAGGGAACACATATGGAAATTCTCTAACAACAGGGACTTACTGGATAGTTGGGTTCTCAGAGTTGGAATCTTTGACCCAAAATCGATGGTAGATACATCCCTTAGAAATAAGCTTCTTGGTCTTAAAGTAGGAAATAAACCTACCCTTAGGCGTTGAACTATTGCCCAGCCATTCTAGAGCTGGCTCATTAGGGAATTGAAATCTGACAAACCTAGTTCTGAAGTCGACTGAGGCATAACCGGAGTGTAACAAATCTATGCCAAGAATGAGGTCGAAGTCGACCATGTATAACTCTACAAGGTCAGCTGGAATGACTTTATTGAAGATTGAGACTGGGAAGTTCTATACACCCGATTGGCTCTAACTGACTCGCCAACTGGGGTGGAGACTGAAAATGGTTCTGAGAGGACCTATGGGCTGATATCGAATTGGACTGCTATGTAGGGAGTCACGAATGATAGTGTGGTCCCTAGATCTAGTAGGGCATATACATCTAGATGGAAAAGACGTAACAAACCCGTGACCACGTCTGGTGAGCTCTCCTGATCCTAACGAGAAGAGAAATGCATAAAAATAATTTTGGCGCTGGCCACTCTCCGTACCTGATGTATTAGCCTACTGAGATGGTTGGCCTGCTGGAGCTGCTGAGGTAGTGAATTGTGACCTTCCCATCCTGTTGACGGGCATTCCTTAAGCCGATGACCAAGCTGTCCACAACCAAAACAACCCTCTAGATCCTGAAGACACTCTCCTAGGTGGTTCTTTCCATATTTGGGGCAAGCTGGATACCTATTACCGCCACCACAGCTCTGGGACTGAGATCCAGATACTCCACCCCTCCAATCTTGGCGCGATCGAAAGGTAGGGACGCTGGCTGAGCTGGGTCTTGGAGTCCTCTGCTGCTACTACTGTTGTGGGCAGCTGCTACCGCCAGACCTCTGGTGGCCATGATCTGATTGTCCAGTCCTTGCCCGCTTGTTCTTTCGCTCCATGTCCCTTAGTTTTTATGCCTCAATCTATTGGGCATAGACAATAAGGATGGAGAGATCAATATCCTTAATCAATGTCGCTGCCCTACACTCTTTGAGGACCAGGTTCGACACCCCATTAACAAACATCAGCATGCGAGCCCTTGGCTCGGCCACCACCTCTGGAGCATATTTGGAAAACCTGGTGAACTCCAGAGCATACTCTTCTACTGTCTAGTTTCCCTGTCTCAGATTCATGAACTCCGCTACTTTTGCCTCTCTAGCTCCTGAGGGAAGAATCTGTCCAGGAAGGCTGTAGTGAACTCCTCCCATTCCACCGGTCCTACTTCCACTAGCCTCCCCTCCTTCCACTGTTCGTACCAAACCTAGGCTACCCCTTTCAGCTAGTAGGCAGCCAGGTCGGCGCTCTCTGAGAGACTCACACCCATAATTAGGGTGATCTTTTTAATCTCATCCACAAATCCTTGTGGGTCCTCTCCCACATTAGATTCGTGAAAATCCGGAGGGTTCATCCGAGTGAAGTCCCATACTCTGGCAGCTGCTGCACACCCATTATTGTTAATTGGAACCACCTGCTGGTTCACCTGATTGGCAACAATTTGAGAGAGCAGCTGAATGGCCGCCCTGAACTCTGCAGGAGACACTGAGTCATCCTGAGGGGATGGTGGGGCAGGTCGGTGAGCATTACCGGCCGTTCTTCAGTTACCACATCGCGGAGGCATATTCATTGAAACGAAATAGAGCATGAGTTAGGAGAATTATTCTAGAATTGAATTTCAATGCACTATAAGGAGTATGGAATAAAGGGAGTTTTCCTAATAAAATCTCGTAGCCTCCCCGTCATAAGTGTGGCGTGCTTTACACCCATGAAGAGGACTTTACTCAATGCGGCTTTCAGATATCCGAGGATACTCTAAACCTAGGGCTTTGATACCAAGTTTGTCAAGCCCCAAGCTTATACCCTGGACGGGACACGGTACTTGGAGTCATAAGTAACCCCAAGTCAATCCCAGGTCTATCATACACTGGCATTCTGAGTAAACATATGAATATAACGGAAGCTTTAAAGTAAAGTATAAAACATTTATGAGAATATAGCGGAATCATATAGTTTAAAATATCAAAACAAAATTGAAAGTCTGAACCCATGTCTGTGTTTGAAAGCTAACTACCATTGGCGGGGCAGGTTGGTGAGCATTACTGGCCGTTCTTCAGTTACCACATCGCAGAGGCATATTCACTGAAACGAAACAGAGCATGAGTTAGGAGAATGATTCTAGAATTGAATTTCAATGCACGATAAAGAGTATGAAATAAAGGGAGTTTTCCTAATAACATCTCGTAGCATCCCCGTCATAAGTATAGCATGCTTCACACCCATAAAGAGGACTCTACTCAATGCGAATTTCAGATATCCGAGGATACTCTAAACCTAGGGTTTTGATACCAAGTTTGTCATGCCCCGAGCTTATAACCTGGATGGGACACGGTACTTTGAGTCACAAGTAACCCCAGGTCTATCATACACTGGCATTCTGAGTAAACATATGAATATAGCGGAAGCTTTAAAGTAAAGTATAAAACATTTATGAGAATAAAGCAGAATTATATAGTTTAAAATATCAAAACAAAATTGAAAGTCTGAACCCATGTTTGTGTTTGAAAGCCAATACCACTGATGAGTTTCTAGGACAAGCCCCCAACTAACTCCAAGTCTAAATAGATAAAAAAGAAAATGTAACTGAATGATATAATCTCCGTCCTCGACAGATGAGGACTTACCAACTAGAACCACTGAACTCTTCGAGAGTGGTCGGCTAGCGAGGCTGCGACTGAGATCCTACAGCTGTATCATAAAATGATACAACATAAGTACTTTGAATGTACTGAGTAAGTGAGAGAAACCATACGTAAGAAATAAAAGTGCTGAACTGAAAAGACATGCAATGACCAACTGAAACTACTGAACTGAATAATTGAAATAACTGAAACGGTCTAAAAGACCCTGTCTGATGGTCAAGAACATGTTCTAAGTCTGAAGTACTAATCTGAACTGATTTGAAACTGGACTGAGCTGACTAGTGGGAGAGTCTATAACCGACATATAACTACGTGAGCTAGACATGGAGTCCGATGTATACACCCTATCGGTAGGACCTAATATACCTTGCCCGGGTATAAAGGCATGAACTGGGTGATCACAAGAGTTTGGGTCCATGAGGCCAATAAAATTGTAACCTACAGTGGTAACGTAGTTCTGGGTACCTGAGTGCGCTGGAACCCTGGTCCGCTCGGTGCTAAGTCCTACTCCCACTGGATAGTCCTAGACTGAATACTAAGCTGATAGCTCGAAATTGGGGCCCAAGACTAGTCAGGGATACATATCTGATAGCACCCTTAGAGACTTATATGATCGGATTCTAGGACTGAGTTCTAAGACTGGTCAGAGTTGCTTATCTGGAAGCGTCGTAACCGTCTAAAGAACAAACTGTAATTTGAAGCTGGGGACCTAAGGCTAGTCAGAGATGCTTATCTAAAGTATCATGACCACCTAGTGGACCACTAAAACTGAGTTCTGAATCTTATTTTGATAACTGGGAGGTACTACTAACACCTCGGGAATTTCTGTAGTCAAACTGATCAGTTAACATTTCTGACTGACACTGAGAATTCTAACCTTTTGGCTAAAACCGAACCGATAATAATCTGATTGAGTTTCAATGTTACTAACACATGGGAGTATCTAACACTGATAAAATCAAGCAAAATTTCGATATTCAAACACTATTGCAAGATTCAAGATTTTCTACATTCAAGAAATAGGGATAAGTTTCACTTTAAAATAAAACATCATTTTAATCACAAACTGGTGGAAAATATCTATAACTAACATGAAATAACATTCCACATGAATTAGATGAAGTGTGGCTAAAATTTCTTAACAATTGAAAATTCCAGGGCTAGAACTGATAGAGAAAAGTAGGGAGGAATTTTGGGACACAAGGGATGAATTATTCCCTTGTTGAATTCCCACATACCTGGTGAAGAAGCCCGGAGAATTTCCTTGAGAAATTGAGGAGAAATAGACTGCCCTAGTTCTTTCTTGGAAATGCTATGAGAGAACTCCTATGCTGTTTTCTGTGAGTCTGAATGGGGAGAATGAGGAAAAAAATCGTTTAACCCCTCAGATAATTTGGAATTATGATTAAAACGACGTAATTTAGAGTCTAGTAGGTAGGAAATTACTTAAAGAACCTTAGAAATTCGCAGAAAAACTGACTGTCAGGCTCCCCCGAGGGACCTAACAACTCATCACTTCAGGCCACGACTCGTGGGATCGTCCGTCATGTGCACTGCCTAACTAATCATTTGGGTTCATCACGTGGGACATCACAAATCTTTATAAGTGTCCACAACTCGTGGTCACCACTCATCACATGCACTGCCTCAATTTCACATAAATTCCATCCGGCTGACCACGACCCATGGACCACGACTCGTGGGGTCCTTCCGTTAGGTGCACTGCCTCATTTTCCCTCTTTTTTGATTCCTCTGGCCACGACTGACCTGACAAGTCATGGGGCCTGGAACGACTCATGCTCGTGCCTGTGATGACGCCTCTCTACAATACTTTAACTCAAACCTAGGCCTCACCACGAGTCATTTAACGACTCGTGGTCACCTATCACGGGTCACAGAATGACTCGTTCTGTGACCTGGTGCATATTTTCTAGTTTTCTCTGATTTAAGTCTCGGGTCTAGTCTGTAAGTTTTCGGGGCATTACACAAGCACAGTTAGTGGCACATGCAATAGTCTTGCTACAACTCAAGCAAACCAAGCATCTTAGAAAAATCCAACGAAGGTGGAAAATGTGTTTGTAGATCTGGTTCAAGAAATTGATTATGCAAATTCTATTGTTCAACCATATTGACGCTTCCACCTTCAAGATAGAAGGCAATATCTACACTATACTAAAGGCTAAATGGTTATTTCAAAATTCCACTAATGATGACCTACATCAGAATCTAAAGAACTTCCTAGGGGTCTGTGAAATGCATAAGCAAAATAACATGTCAGAGGAGGCAATCCCTCAGAGGTCTTCAAGTTCCCTCGCCGGTGAAGCCAGAACTTAGCTATATAGTTTATCACCGAACTCCATTCATACTTGGGGTGAGCTAGTGAATGTGCTTTTGTAGAAGTGGTTCTCTCCGAGAAAGAAGGTCGAGCTGAGAGATAAGATCTTTCACTCAATCAAATCCCTAGGAAACAACTATCTAAAGCATAGGAGAGATCTAAAAAGTATTTGCTGAGGTTTTTCGGAGAATATTCTACTAGAGAAATCTATACGGGATTGGACCTTTTGAGACAATCCATGACTAATAATGTTAATGGGGGTTCCTTCATGAATAAAACCTTTACTTGAATCACTAGTTTGTTGGAAGGTGACAAAACACAATCTGGCATTCAGGTGATATGAGTGATGGCATCTCTTACGGAACTCCTTATTTAGCCAATATGGTCTAGGAGAACCAAGAAAAGGATTAATTGTCTTTAAGCTTTCTACAAACATCAACTTGTTGACCAAGAGGTTCATTGAAGGTGAAATGAAAAAGGTGAATACGGTTTAAGAAGTTCAGGTAATGCCAAAAGGTCAAGGAATGGACCTCCAATGTAGTTTGAGTATGTCAATTATATAAATAATGCTCAAGGAATTTATCATAGGAAGAACTATCAGGATTTGAATTATCAGAATCAATATAGACCTTAAACACAAAGGTAAGGTTACTATGGGTCGAATTATTAGAATCAAAGTGGTTCCAATCAAGGTAACATGAACAAGAACAATAATTTTGGGAATATGAGCTCTAATCCTTATGTCCCAGCTAAAGTTTAGTTATCTAATTTGTAACAGTGGCGAGAGGGTCCTTCTCAAAACCAAGATAGTTTAAAACTGGAAAATATACTTGATGAGTTGGTAAATTACCAACTCATTAGGCTTTCAAACATGAGCTTTTTCTTGGTTTTTAAGTCATTTGG
>JACEIK010008380.1:36842-50813 GCA_018107945.1 Datura stramonium | reverse complement strand
TAGCCCATTAATTAGGCCCATAACCGAAAAACCGAATTAGAAAAACCGAACCGAATATGAAAAAAACCGAACCGAACCGAATTAGTTTGGTTCGGTGTTCAGTACACTAAATGAAAAACCGAAAACCGAAAAAACAGAACCAAAATTTAAAAAAACCGAACCGAAAAACCGAATGCCCACCCCTAATTTTATGCTTTTTCTCTTTTGTTCTTGCAGGCATTCAACTTAAAGAGAGAAGACAAGGAATTGAACAAAGCATGGAACTAAAGAGGACCAACACTCCACTAGATGGGACTGGAAAAACGCCGACCAAACGCAGGAGCATACTAGTGAGAAGTGGAAGGAGCACCAACGGAATGCGGCTCAACACCTGCAAACCGCCGATGCTAATGCTGGTGTCACGCCCCGAGTCTGTACCCTGGATGAGACACGATACTTGGAGTCACGAGTAACCCAAAGTCAACCCATGGTCATCATAACACTAGCATGCTGAGTAAATACATAAAGGAAGCTTTTAAATAATAAAATAAAACATTTTATGAAAGAACTACATCATAAGTTTAATACAACTAGAAGTAAAACTGAAAGTCTAAAAACTCTATCTGTGTTTGAAAGCCATCTATCTGATGAGTTGCTGGGACAAGTCCCCAGCTAACTCTAAATCTAACTAGAGAAAATATAACCGAAAAATAATAAGCCTCGTCCTCTAAAGATGAGGACTCACCGATGATGCAGCTGGAAACTTCTGAAAGCGATCTGCTAACGGGGCTGAGACTGATATCCTGTAGCTGTATCATAAATGATACAACATAAAAGGTATGCGTCAGTACTTTGAATGTACTGAGTAAGTGAGAGAAACCATACACAAGGAACAAAATAACTGAACTGGAAAGACATTTAATGACCAACTGAAAATACTGAAACTGAATAACTGTGATATACCGAGGTGGCCAAAATGACCCTGTCTAATGGTCAAAGACATGCTCTAAATCTGAGATACTAATTTGAAATAATGTACTGAACCGACTTGAACTGACTTATCTGAGACTGAACTGAGCTGACTAGTGGGAGAGTCTATAACCGACATATAACCATATGAGCTAGACGTGGACTATGATGTATACACCCCATCGATAGGATCCAATATACCTTGCCAGGGTATAAAGAAATGAACTGAGTGATCACAAGTCTGGGTCCATGAGGCCAATAAAATATAACCTACGGTGGCAGCGTAATTCTAGGAACCTAGGTGCACTGGAACCCTGATCCGCTCGGTGCTAAATCCTACTCCCACTGGATAGTCCTAGACTGACTACTAAACTGATAGCTCGAAACTGAGGCCCAAGACTAAGTTAGGGATACCTATCCAGAAGTATCCTGAGAGTCTTATTGGACCGGATTTTGTAATTAGTGTTCTAGAACTGGCCAGAGCTGCTTATCTAGAAGCGTCATAACCGTCTAAAGAATAAATTGTAACCTGAAGCTGGGGTCCTAAGGCTGGTCAGAGCTGCTTATCTGAAAGTTTCATTACCGCCTAAAGAACCACTAAAATATGATACTGAGTCTAATACTGATAATTGGGAGGTATCAGGGACACCTCAAGATTTAACTATAGTCAAACTGATTAATTGACATTTTTCTGGATAACACTAAGGTTGTTAAAAATATGACTGAGACTAGACTGACATGATTCTAACTGAGATTTTAACATGATTTAAATACATGTGTATCCCAAAATTGATGGAACAATGCTACAAGGAAAACTAGTTCAACCCACAAGTTTCTAATTTCTACTAAAATGTGACTAGGGATGAATTATGCTACTAGCTGCAATCTTTCACAATTTCTAGAAATGGGGAATAAATAAGAAATCAAAATCATGAGAAATATTCCCTTTGAATCCACAAAGAAATCTGTTTGAAAACTTTTCACATTTCGAAACTACAAGGCTATAACTGATAGAGAAAATAAAGGAGATTTCTGGGGATAAGGAAAGAACTATTCCCTTGTTGAATTCCCACATACCTGGTGATGGAAACCCCTGAGAGAATCTCTTGAAAATTTTAGGAGAATTCGTTGAAGATGTCAAATGCCGTAGCTCTACTCTTGCTGCTTCCTGACTGTTTTCTACACTTTAGACTTTAAGGGGAGGAGTGGAATGAAGGGAAAATTGTCATTTTACCCCTTTACCTTCCTCCTAAATGAGTCCAAAACAATGGGATTTTAAGATAAAGAGGTTGGGAAGTTACAAAAATAACCCTGGAATAAGATCTGGAAATATGCCCGACAGGATCCAACGAGCCATAGGACGGGTCGTTGGTCGAAACCATGACCTATTGGAACCAACCGTTGGTCCTGGGTCCAAACATCATGCTCACTGTAATGGGACCATGGGAGCATACCACGACTTGTTGGGACAACTAATGAGTCATTGGTACCTCTCATTGTCATTGGTGGGGAAATCTGGGCCCTAAGACAATAGGCAACAAAACGACTCATGGGTAGGACCAACAGGTTGTTGCATCGACTCATTGTCAACACTGTTGGGGCCTGGACTTGGTTACGGGTTGTAGAAATGGATCATTGGTAGGAACCACAAGCCGTTAGTTCCACTTGTTGCCTCTGGAAAAAATCCGATAGACCTCTTTACTGGGATCCAACGGATGATAGGATAGCTCGTTGTTTCTTCCAAGGGGTCGTCCTATGCCTTGTTGTTTCCCCCGAAGGGAATCTGCTGAGTTGACAATGATCCGTTGGATCAGACCACGATCCATTATCTGGGTCATTCTGCAATAAAACTTTTTGGTTTCCCATGGTTTTTCTTGCAAGGTCTGAGTTTGGCCTAGAAAAGTTTCGGGGTGTTACAATATCTCCCCCTTGGAATCATTTATCCTCGAATGAAGACTAAAACTGCTGAAAACTGGGGAAAAGAACTGCAATTCCCAATTTGAAGCTATGTGCCGGTTGCTGAAGGAGTAACTTACTCCGAGCTGACTTAACTATACTAACAGAGCTGATGCAACTAGAATGCATGTAGAAAATCTAAATAGAGCTGATGAGTACGGAACTTAACAGAGTACTGAGGAGGAATTTAGTACCTGATGCCGGAACTGAACTGGAAGTGAATAAGTAATGGTATTTGGTCATCATGTCTGCTTCTGCTTCCTATGTGGCTCCCTCAACTAGCTGGTTCCTCCACAAAACTTTCACCGAGGCGACTTCCTTATTTCTCAACTTATGAACCTGACAGTCAAGGATATGAATTGGGACCTCTTCGTAAGAGAGACTATCTTTTATTCCCACGCTGTCTAATGGCACAACCGAGGCTAGATCACCGATGCACTTCTTTAATAGTGATACATGAAAGACTGGGTGCACCGATGCTAACTCTGGAGGTAGTTCTAATTCATATGCCACACTGCCAATTTGCTTCAGAATTATGTATGGTCCTACATAGCTCGGACTGAGTTTTTCTTTCTTCTCAAATCTCATCACCCCTTTCATGTGCGAAATTTTTAGATAAACCCAGTCATCCACTGCAAACTCTAATTTGCTTCTTCTCACATTATCATAAGATTTTTGATGGCTCTGAGATGTTTTCAACCTTTCTCAGATGAGCTGTACTTTTTGCATAGCTTCATGAACTGAGTCTGGCCCGATTAGAGTAGCTTCACCAACCTCAAACCACTCGATAGGAGATCTACACCTTCTATCATACAATGCTTCAAACGGGCCATCTGGATACTGGAGTGGTAGTTGTTGTTCTACGCAAACTCTATGAGAGGCAAGTGGTCATCCCAACTTCCCTTAAAATCGATAATGCACGCTCTCATCATATCTTCCAAGGTCTTGATAGTCCTCTCATCTTTTCCATCTGTCTGCGGGTGAAAAGCTGTGCTGAGCTTGACCTGGTGTCACAATCCGAACGTAGACCCGAATCGTAACACGGGATGAGGAGCCCCGAGAGACTCCAAGTCAACCCATGGCATGAACATTCATCTAACNATGGCATGAACATTCATCTAACTCCATATCATTAAGCGGAATATTTAACATGACGATATAGAGAAAACATAAACATAACATAACATAGCATGATAAGAGGAACACACAAAATATATAACAGTTGAGTACTACAATTAGTCTGAAAGCCTCTATCGTATCAGATGGGTTGATGGGACAACATCCCCAACTAACCCCCCAAAATTGAAAGCAATAAGGGACATCAATATTCGAAACATATGGTCCTTGGAGAATGAGGACTCACCAAAAGGCTGGATACTAAACTCTGAAATGGAACTACTGACGGGGCTAAGCCTGAGAGTCGGGTCCTGTATTATGAAACGATACAACATAGGGTATGCGGTCAGTACGTGGAATATACTAAGTATGCAATGTAAGTAAAACAAACATTTAAAAATACATATAAGCTCATAAATGATCATAAAAGTGGGTCAACATACTCATAACATAAGTATAATACGATAACATTAGGATCAAGGTTTTCAAAACATTCGTAATTCAATCGTAATCATAATCATAAGAAAAAAGCTTTTTTGAACATGACTTGAGCCAATGTGCATAATCATAACATGCATAAATCATGAGGAACAGTGGGAGATTCTTATAACCGACATACCTTATATGAGCACACATGGAGCCCGACCTGTAAGTCCCTAGTCGGGAGGGTGTTTATATCTTGCCAAGGGTATAAACATGACGGGTGTGATATCACACATGAAAGGACCCATTTGGGAAAGGATACAGTCACAAAGGATGTTTCATCATGTCCTATAGTGGCACGTAGTTCTGAGATTCGGGGCAAAACCTGGGTCCCAAACCTACTCGGTGTTAAATACTACTCCCAAAACATATATAGTGCTTATAGTATAATATGCATGAAATTCATGGGTTAGTTAAATAATGATAATCATAAACGTGCTTGTAAATATGTGAACTAGCCATGAGGGTAAGGCTCGTGAGTCGGCCAAAAACATAATTAGTAAATCATGGGATTCATGCATACTTGTAGATCATGCAAAGACTTTGTAAGTCATAAATTTATAATGGAAATTTGAATAAATTAATATTATAACTCATGAACCATGATGGGTTTATGAATATCAACAATTAAGGTAAAGACCATAACTCGATTCACATAGAACATGCATAATTAGTCATAATTTAATAGAAATCAAAATCAATAAATTTATAATCAAAATAGTTGTAGAATCTGATCGTAATTCATAATATATGATATAAATCAAGAAATTAATAACTCATTGATAGATCATTAGAATTCCACAAGATTTAAGTTAAAACCCCATAAGATTTTTGAAAAAACTTCATGAATTAGGAGAGATTGGGAATGAGTGTGAACAAAAACACCCATTCATAACCCTACGTACCTGTAAATGGCTGATTCTTGCCCTCCCTTGAATGCCCAAAAAGGAATTGAAGAAAACCTTGAAGTATTGACTTGATCACCTCCTTAGTCTATCACTCTTGCATGCATGAATATAAAAATGGCCTAAAATGAATTTAACCCCTTTAAAAGTCACTATTCATAATTCAAAATGATGTAGTTTAGACCTTAGCATCTTAGGAATTGCGGAAAAGCCCTTACTAAAGTCGCAGAAAATAACTGTCAAATGGTCCCAACGGGGTACCTAACGACTCGTTGCTAGGGGTCACGACTCGTGGATTAGCTCATGAGATTCACTGCTTCTCCAGTATTCGGGGCTCATAGCGGCTAATATAACGGCTCGTGCCCAGGTGACCATGACTTGTGGTCACCATCCGTGATATACACTGCCTTGGCCTCAATGAAATTAATCTCCGCTTGGACACGACTCCCCGCGAATCGTGGGGTCCTTCCATCGAGTACACTGCCCCTTTCCTTCACTACTCTTATTCACCCACCGCACGACTGACCTAACGTGTCGTGGGGACTAACAACGACTCGTGGTCACGGCCGTGGGATCCCATTTCTCACATTTACAATTCCTTACCTGGCCTCCTCACGAGTATCATTACGACTTGTGGGCTGCACAACGGGTCATCTCACGACCCGTTCAGTGCCTGGTGCCAGTTTTTAAAATTTTTCTCCATTTCAACTCCTAAGTCTGATCTTTGGGCTTTCGAGGTATAACACCTGGGTACCAAGTCCCTTCTGAAAGGATTTCCAAAAATGAGAGGTGAACTGGGTACCTCTATCTTTAATAATGGACAATGGCACCCCAGGAAGTCTGACCAACTCCTGGATATAAAGCCTAGCATAGTCCTCAGCTGAACCTGTAGTTTTAACTGGGAGGAAGTGTGCTGACTTAGTCATCCGGTCTACTATCACCCAAATTGAATTATGCTGCCGACGAGTCCAAGGTAGACCTATAATAAAATCCATATTTACTTCTTCCCACTTCCATGTGGGTATGCTGATATCCTGAGTCATACTCCCGATCTCTGGTGTTCTACTTTGATCTACTGGTAGTTTGGGCACTTGGCTATAAATTCTGCGATGTCTCTCTTCATTCCGTTCCACTAGTAAATATCCCGTAAATCATGGAACATCTTAGTAGTACCTAGGTGGATGGAATATCTCGAACTGTGTGCTTCAGCCAATATGTGCTATCTCAGATCACCCACATCTGGTACGCATAACCTACCTTGGTAACGAAGTACACCATCTCCCCCTTGGGAGAATTCCTAAGAAACGCCTCCTTTAGTTTAAGCAGTATGGGATCTTCATCCTGCCTTGACTTAGCTTCAACTACCAATGAGGAATCTGATCCACTCTGCACCACTACTCCACCCTCAGTAGTATCAACCAACTGTACTCCCAACTGAGCTAACCTATGGATATCCTTTGCCAACTCCTTTTTTCCCTCTTCAACATGAACCACGCTCCCCGTAGACACTCTGCTTAGGGAATCAGCCACCACATTGGCTTTTCCCGGTGATACAACTCACTCATGTCATAGTCCTTTAGTAGCTCCAACCATCTTTTTGACGAAGATTAAGATCTTTCTGATTGAACACATATTGAAGGCTCTTGTGATCGGTGAAAACATCCACGTGAGCCCCGTAAAGGTAATGCCTCCATATTTTTAATGCAAACACCACCGGGTCCAACTCCAAGTCATGAGTCGGATAGTTCTTCTCATGAATCTTGACCTGTCTGGAGGCGTAGGCTATCACCTTACCCCGCTGCATCAGAATGCAACTAAGTCCAACTTTGAAAGCGTCACAATATACCACAAACCTATCTGTTCCTTTCGGTAAGGTCAACACTGAAGCGGTAGTGAGTCAAGTTTTTAACTCTTGGAAACTCTTCTCACACGCATCTGACCACTGAAATTTCACCTTCTTTTGAGTTAGCCTAGTCAGAGAAGATGCTATAGAAGAAAGACCTTCCACAAAATGTCGGTAGTAACTGAATAGACCCAACAAACTTCTAATTTCAGTTGGGGAGGTGGTTCTGGGCCAGTCTTTCACCACTGCTATCTTTTGAGGATCTACTTGAATACCCTTGCCCAAGACCACGTGACCAAGGAAAGTCACGAACTTTAACCATAATTCGCATTTGCTGAACTTGGCGAACAATTGGGTAGAAGAGGAGAAGCTCCAATCGGAGCAAAGGCTGGGTCTGTTCTGGGAGCATTCGCATATTCGCAGGACTAGTTCGACTGACTCTACACCTGCTGCATGCACGGGTCTCCGCGTCTCTGAGCATCTGAAGCACTATCCTTAGATGATTGGCATGCTCTTCCTTATTTCTAGAGTATACTAGAATGTCGTCTATAAATACAATGATGAACATATCTAGATACTGCTTGAAGACTTTGGTCATTAGGTCCATAAAAGCTGCGGGGGCATTAGTCAGTCCGAAGGACATAACCATGAATTGATAATGACCATACCGAGTTCTGAAAGCTGTTTTCGGTATGTCACACTCTCTGACTCTTAGCTGATGATACCCCAATCTGAGATCTATCTTGGAGAAACAATTGGCTCCTTGAAGCTGATTGAACAAGTCATCAATCCTGGGCAGGGGATACCTATTCTTGACAGTGACCTTGTTCAACTGACGGTAATCGATGTTCATTCTGAGGGTACTGTCTTTCTTTCACACGAATAGTACTAGAGCACCCTAGAGAGAGATGCTGGGTATGATAAAACCTTTGTCAAGAAGATTTTTTAGATGCTCCTTCAACTCCTTCAGCTCAGCTGGAGCCATTATGTAAGGAGGGATGGAGATGGGATAAGTTTCTGGGAGAAGGTCTTTATCGAAGTCTATTTTCTGCTCAGGAGGAACTCCGGGAAGATCTTCGGGATACACATCAGGGAACTCACTAACAACTGGAACTTACTATATAGTCCGGGTCTCAGACCTAGAATCTTTGACCCGAACTAGATGATAAATACACCCTTTGGAAATAAGCTTTCTGGCTAAACCAACCTTAAGGCGCTGAACTACTTCCCGTTCAACTCTAAAGCTGGCTCATTAGAGAATTGAAACCTGACAACCCTAGTTCTGCAGTCGACTGAGGCATAATCGGAGTGTAACCAATCCACGCCAAGAATGAGGTCAAAGTCGACCATGTATAACTCTACAAGATCAGCTGGAATGGCCATATTGAAGATTGAGACTGCGCAGTTCCTATTCACCCGGCTGACTCTAACTGACTCGCCAACTGGGGCGGAGACTGAGAATGGTTCTAAGAGGACCTCAAGAATGATATTGAACTCAACGACTACATAGGTAGTCATGAATGAGAGGGTGTTTCCTAGATCTAGTAGGGAATACACGTCTAGATGAAAAAGGCGTAACATACCCGTGACCACGTTAGGTGAGCTCTCCTGATCCTGATGAGAAGACAATGCATAAAAATGATTTTGGTGCTGGCCACCATTCGTACATGAAGTGTTGGCCTGCTAAGCTGGTCAGCCTACTGGACCTGCTGAAGCGGTGGATTGTGATCTTCCCCGTTTTGCTGACGGGCATTCCTTGAGCTGATGACCAAGCTGTCCATAACCAAAACAACCCTCTCGACCCTGAAAGAATTCTCCTGGATGGTTCTTGCCACACTTAGGGCAAGATGGGTAGCTGTAGCAGTTGTTGGCGCTATGACTCTGGGATTGTGAACCAGATGCTCCACCTCTCCGATCCTTGTGGGACCGAAAAGTAGGGGCACTGGCTGAAGTGGGGGCTGGAGCCCCCTACTGCTGCTGTGGGCGGCTACTACTACCAAATCTCTGATGGCCATAATTTGACTGGGCAGTTCTTTCCCGTTTGTTCTCCCGCTCCAAGTCCTTTATTTTTTCTGCCTTAATTTGCTGAGCATGAACTATGAGGCTAGAGAGATCGATGTCCTTAACAAGAATTGCAGTCCTGCACTCCTTGAGGACCAATTTTGACACCCCATTAACAAATTTCAGCATACGAGATCTTGGCTCGGCTACCATCTCTGGAGCATATTTAGAAAACCTTGTGAACTCCAATGCGTACTCTTCCACCATCTGATTTCCCTGTTTCATATTCATGAATTCCACCACCTTTTCCTCCCTAAGCTCCCGGGGAAAGAATCTGTCTTGGAAGGCTATAGTGAACTCCTCCAATTCCACCAGTTCTACTTCCGCTGGTCTCCCCTCCTTCCACTGCTCGTACTAGATCTAGGCTACCCCTTTCAGGTGGTAGGCAGCCAAGTCGGCATTCTTCGAGGAATTGACACCCATAATTTGAGTGATCTTTCTAATCACATCCACAAACTCCTGTGGGTCCTCTCCCACCTTAGATCCATGGAAAACTAGAGGGTTCATCCAGGTGAAGTCCCGAACGCGGGCTGCTGCTGCGGACCCATTGTTGTTGATCAGAACCACCTGCTGGTTCACTTGATTAGTAACTATCTGTGCAAGAAGTTGGATAGCCGCCCTAAACTCTGCGGTGGACACTGACTCGTCCTAAGGGGCTGTTGGAGCTGGTGGGGTAGGTTGGTAAGTGTTACCAGCCCTTCTTTCGTTACCACATCGTGGAGGCATTATTTTCACTAAAATGAAATAAATCATGAGTTAGGAGAACATTTCTGAAATGGAATTTCAACGCACGATAAATAATATGATCAAAAGGGGAGTTTTCCTAATAACATCTCCTAGCCACCCCGTCATAAGTGTGGCACGCTTCACATCCATGAGAAGGACTATACTCGATGCGACTTTCAGACATCCTAGGATACTCTAAACCTATTGCTCTGATACTAAGTTTGTAACGCCCCGAGTCTATATCCTGGACGAGACACGGTACTTGGAGTCACGAGTAATCTCCAAGTCAACCCATGGTCTATCATAACACTGACATGCTGAGTAAATACATAGTGGAAGCTTTGAAATAATAAAATAAAATATTTTATGAAAAAATTAAATCATAAGTTTAATACAACTAGAAGTAAAACTGAAAGTCTGAAAACTCTGTCTGTGTTTGAAAGCCATCTATCTCATGAGTCGCTGGGACAGGTCTCTATCTAACTATAGAAAATACAACTGAAAAGTAATAAGCCTCGTCCTCGAAAGATGAGGACTCACCAATGATGCAGCTGGAAACTTCTGAAAGCGATCTACTAACGGGGCTGAGACTGAGATCCTACAACTGTATTATAAAATGATACAACAAAAAGGGTATGCCTCAGTACTTTGAATGTACCGAGTAAGTGAGAGAAACCATACATAAGGAATAAAATATCTGAATTGCAAAGACATGTAATGACCAACTGAAAATACTAAAACTGAATAACTGTGATATACTAAGGTGGTCAAAATGACCCTTTTTGATGGTCAAAGACATGCTCTAAATCTGAGATACTAATCTGAAATACTATAGTGAACTGATCTGAACTGATTAATCTGAGACTGAACTGAGCTGACTAGTGGGAGAGTCTACAACCGATATATAACCACGTGAGATAGACATGGAGTACGATGTATACACCCCGTTGGTAGGACCTAATATACCTTGCTAGGGTATAAAGGCATGAACTGAGTGATCACATGTCTGGGTCCATGAGGCCAATAAAATAAACCTACGGTGGCAACGTTGTTTTGGGAACCTGGGTGCGCTAGAACATCGGGCCGCTTGGTGCTAAGTCCTACTCCTACTGGATAGTCCTAGACTAACTACTAAGCTAATAGCTTGAAATTGGGGCGCAAGAATAAGTCAGGGATACCTATCTTGAAGTACCCTGAGAGTCTTATCGGACCAGATTCTATAACTGGTGTTCCAAGACTAGTCAGAGATGCTTATCTGGAAGCGTCATAACCGTCTAAAGAACAAACTGTAATTTGAAGCTGGGGTCCTAAGGCTGGTCAGAGCTGCTTATCTAAAAGTGTCATGACTGCCTAAAGAAACACTAAAATCTGATACTGAGTCTAATACTGATAACTAGGAGGTATCACGAACACCTCAAGGATTAACTATAGTCAAACTGATAAGATGACATTTTTCTGAACAACACTGAGGTTGCTAAGAATCTGACTGATACTAGACTAACATGATTCTGAATGAGATTTTAACATAATTTAAATACATGTGCATCTCAAAACTGATAGAACCATGCTACAAGGAAAACTAGTTCCACCCACAAGTTTCTAATTTCTACTGAACTGTGACTAGGGCTGAATTATGCTACTAGCTGCAATCTTTCACAATTAGAAATGGAGAATAAATAAGAAATCAAAATCATGAGAAATATACCCTTTGAATCCAAAATGAAATCTGTCTCAAAACTTTTCAAATTTCGAAACTACAGGGCTATAACTGATAGAGAAGATAGAGGAGATTTTTGGGGACACAAGGGAAGAAATATTCCCTTGTTGAATTCCCACATACCTGGTGGTGGAAACCCCTGAGAGAATCTCTTGAAAATCTGAGGAGAATTTGATGAAGATGTCGAATGTCGTAGCTTTGCTCTTGCTGCTTCCTGACTGTTTTCTATGCTTTATACTTTGAGGGGAGGAGTGGAGTGAAGAGAAAAATTTTGTTATACCCCTTTAACTCCCTCCTAAACGAGTCTAAAACTATGATTTTTTTAAGATAAAGAGGCTGGAAAGTTACAAAAATAACCCTGGAACAAGATTTGGAAATCTACCCGACTAGATCCAACAAGCCACAGGATGGGTCATTGGTCGAAACCAAGGCCCATTGGAACCAACCGTTTGTCCGGGTCCAAACATCATGCTCACTGGAATAGGACCACGAGAGGATACCACGACTCATTGGGATAACTAATGAGTCGTTGGTACCTCTCGTTGTCACTGTTTGGGAAATCTAGGCCCTAAGACAACGGGAAACACAACGACTCTTTGTCAACACTGTTGGGGCATGGGGATTGGTTACGGGTGGTAGCAAAGACTCATTGGTAGGAACCACAAGCCTTTAGTTCCACTTGTTGCCTCTGGAAAAAATTCGGTAGACCTCTGAACTGGGATCCTACAAATGACAGGATGGCTCATTGTTTCTTCCAACTGGTCATGCTATGCCTCATTGATTACCCCGAAGGGAATCTGCTGAGATGACAATGACTCATACCATGTCCCGTTGGATTTGACCACGATCCATTATCTGGGTCGTTCTGCGATAATTTTTTTTGGTTTCCCCTGGTTTTTGTTGCAAGGTTTGAGTTTGGCCTAGAAAAGTTTCAGGGTGTTACAGCTGGCTAGATCCCAAAGTCACTGGCCCCAACTGCGACAGAGCGGCGCCTTGCGGATAGGCACCGGCGAAACACCGGTGACTCACAAGTGTGCTCACTTTCAGGAGGGTAAAATCATCCAGCATAGAATTTGAGGAGCATTTTTAATCTATTTCTGTACATTCTCAAAAAAAGTACTGAATATTCTATTCTAGATTTGTAGAGTTAGAGAGAGAAATATTGAATAGCTTTTCTTCTTCTTCCTCCTCCTCAAGGTACAAACCACCATTGAAGATAATTTTTAGCTTGTTGTTTACTCTTAATGATGAATTTTATGAATTTTCTTATCAATATATTTTTGTATTATTAATCTATGAGTAGCTAGATATTTTGCTAGGGGTGTATGTATGATTGGGGATAGATTGGAGTGGGTATTTCTATGTTAATATTGTAATTACTTATTTAGTATAAATCTGCTATTTTCTTTGAAATAATTTTGTTACCCATAGTTGAAAATATGGATTATGTCTACTTATTTTATTTTTTTCTTAAAAAAGGGAAATTGAATATGGGTGAGAAAGCAATGGTGGGCAATTGAATTTTAATTGTGTAGGGTTGGGCTAGAAATAGCCAAAACCCATAGTCATACACCCATTAGAAATTTGAGGCTAGAGATAGCTTAAATCTTCCTAAGCTATAGTGGATGATTAATTGAGGCCTTGGGGTTTGAGAAAACTCAAGGAAAAGCACACTCAAATGCTTGAAAAACAACGGGTGTCACTTTATCCATGATTATTTATGCTTATGAGTAATAATTTAATTATTTTGTTAATCTCAATCCAATCGAACCCCCATCAATAGCACATCCCTGGCCCTTGCTCATAATTGTTCATTCAATTTGGTTGCCTTGTTCACTTGATAGTTAATTTTAATTCAAATTGTGATCTTGCTTTACCCCCAAAATTTGTATTTTTTTTATTTTCAATGGTGGATGAAACTTTAGTTCAAGTCAATAGACAACTTTTGTGTTCTTCAATCACTATCCCTGTGAATTTGATCCCGACTCTTGATTGGGTATTGTCACACCCCGCCCTGGGGGGTATGACTGGCACCTGGTGCCCTAGTAGTTCCTGGACTGCTAACTGGTGAGCCTAAGCACATTTGGTGCCTGGCTAGCTCTGACTCAGGTTTCTGGAAACGAAGGGCTATATAACGGCTGTAAACACCCTCCGGCCGACTGGGCCTATAGCCACCTGTGCCTATAATAACAGCTAACCAGAAACATACTCATAAC
>JACEIK010008379.1:41253-53903 GCA_018107945.1 Datura stramonium | reverse complement strand
AAAAAGCTGTTAACATCGAATATCTAAATACATAACAGAAAGCTGGAACTAAAACATGCTATGTCTAATAACCCTCTAGTACTGATGAGTTGATGGGACAAGACCCCAACTAACTCACTAACACTAAAACTGAAAATACCGAACATAAACTGATTGAAGGGTCCTCGAAGGATGAGGACTCACCAACTCTGACTAAAGAGTGCAACCTTGAAGATCTAGCTAATGATGAGACTGAACTGGAATGTCGGGGCCTATATCATTAAATGATACAACATAGAGTATGCGGTCAGTATGTGAAATGTACCGAGTATGCAAGGTAAGTAAAACCACTAAGTAAAATTAGAGATCATGCATATCATAAATCATTTCATCATAAGAGTTTGAGATTGGGGTTTGCATGCTATTATCTGAAAACATGATTTAAACATAGCTGAATATCATAAATGAACTGAATGACACAAAGATGAAACTGATTATTCATAAGTAAAAATAAACATTGGGTCAAACCTGCCGAAAGCATAATATCATGATTGATGAACATACATAACTGAAATCATGAGGAATAATAGGAGAATCATCAAATAACCAACATTACCACAATAGAGTTTACATGGTCCCGACTATTACACTCAAGTGAGTAGAGCCGTCTAAAGCTTTGCTAGGGCTAAGGATGCTGCCATGATATAGATATCAAGATTAAGGCCAATTGGGGGCAGGGAAAACACACAAGGGAGGTTCCAAATAATCTGAACATACCTATGTTGGCACATAGATCTGAGGCATAGGGTTAACTGACCCTTAGCCTACTCGGTGCTAGACACTACTCTAAAAAAAACATGCACGTGCTCTCCATTGTTTTACAACAAAGCTGAAACATTATCTTTCGATGAAGCTAAATCATGACATGACATACATATTCTGAAAACATAATATGAAGAGCCTTGGCTCAAACCATACCACAAGCTGAACAAGAGTGGGAGTCTAGACCGCAAAACCTTGTGGTAAGCTAATAATATGCAATTTGGATAAATCTTGAAACATACTTGATCATATTGGCTTTCCCAATACTTAATCATGCTTGAAATAGAATTGGATTACTCAAAAAATGAATATAGACATGTGTAATTAAAAATTATACTTTCATCATGAACATCTAATCATAACTTGAAGCATAGATCATAATCTCATCTTTTTATGAACTTCCATAGAGGGGCGTCTTATTTGTAAAACTTTTAAATCGTAATTTTCAATTGAAAACATTATAAAACATGCCCATGAATCATTATTCAACATTAGAAATAGGAATAGAGTAAACCCATGATAGATACTTAGAGAATTCACAAGTTGGGTTAAAACCCCAAAGATTCATCAACTTAGAAATCACCTGAAATTGAAGAGGGATTGGGCATGGGAGTGGATGGATACACCCATTCATAACCCTATATACTTGAAAATTTCTGATTACGCAACCCTCTTGAATGCCCAAAGAAATTTTGGGGAAGAATCTGATGAATCCTAAGCTTGATCACCCTTAGAAACTACTAGACTTGCATGCATGGAAAGTAATAGGTTTAGAATAAGTTAACCCTCTTAAAACACACTTATCTGAGCTTAAAACAACGTAGTTTAGGCCTTAGGAACTTAGGAATTACGGAAAAACCCTTAATAAATTCACAGGAAAATACACACTACTAGTCCCAAAGAGGGACTGGACGATTCGTGGCCTTGGGGACGACTCGTGTCCTGTTTGTCATTGCTAATATTGGAATTCATACCTTTGAGGGTAACCACGAGGGAAACCACAACTCGCGGTGTACCTAACGACTTGTGGTGACCGAGTCGTGACGAGCACTACCTATTATTTTCACCTTTAGCGAACTTCTGACCACGAGTGACCCAATGATTCGTTGATCTGCCCATGAGTCGTGGCTAGTCTCGTGGTCAACCCTGGGAACCAAAATCTTACACAACTCCTTCCTACCTCATTAGTCACTTAACGACTCGTCGGGTACTGCACGGGTCACTAGATGACTCGTCTTGTGACCTGGTGCAGAAAATTCTATTTTCTCTATTTCAACCCTCGGGTCTGATCTTAAGGTTTTTGGAGTATTACAATATATCCCCCTTGGAAACATTCATCCTCGAATGTTGATGAACACACTAAAAAGCTTAGAAACGCACCTGTCATACCAAATACTAAACATTTAAAGTTGAAAACTGACGGAATTACTGACTCCGGACTGAATTACATGACGGAATTGAATTCATGAATCATACATACATGCATTAACATGAAAGAAACTGGGGCACATGAGCTGAACATGAAACTGGTTAGTGTACTAGGGAGGAAACTGATACCTCAATCTAAAACTGAGCTGGAAGGGAATAGATGTGAGTATATAGCCATCATATCTGCCTTGGCTTCCCATGTAGCTCCCTCGATGTGCTGGTTCCTCCATAAATCCTTGACTGAGGCCACTTCTTTGTTTCTTAGCTTTCGAACCTGATGATCAAGTATTTCCACTGAAACCTCCTCATAGCTAAGGCTATCCTTCACACCTACGCTCTCCATCATAACAATTAGAGCTGGATCACCCAAACACTTCTTTAAGAGTGATATATGGAAAACTAGATGAACTTAAGAAAATTCTGAGGGCAACTCCAATTTGTAGGCCACATTGCCTATATGTCTAACAATATTATATGGGCCAATATAACAGAGACTAAATTTCCCCTTCTTTTCCAAATCTCATCACTCCCTTCATGGGAGATACATTCAGAAACACCCAATCATCAACCTCAAACTCAAGTTCTCACCTCCTCACATCCGCATAAGACTTCTGACAACTCTGAGCTATTTTAAACCTTTCCCTTATAAGGTGAACCTTCTCCATAGCCTCATGGACTAAATATGGTCGTACCAGCGCAGCTTCAGTGCCTTCAAACCAACCAATAGGTGATCTACATCTCCGCCCATAGAGAGCCTCAAACAGAGCCATCTAAATGCTGGAATGATAACTGTTGTTATATGCAAACTCAATGAGAGGCAAATGATCATCATAACTACCTTTGAAATAAATCGCAGATGCCCTCAACATAGATTCAAGAGTCTGAATGGTCCTCTCAGCCTGACCATCAATTTTCGGGTGAAATGTTGTGCTAAGTTTGACTTGAGTACCAAGTCCCTTTGAAACGAAATCCAAAATTGGGAGGTAAAATGAGTACCTCTATCTGATATAATGGACAAGGGCACTCCATGCAACTAAACTAACTCCCTAATGTATAATTTGTCATATTCCTCCACTGAATCGATAGTTTTAACCAGTAGAAAATGAGCTGCCTTAGTCAGCCTATCTACAACCACCTAAATAGAGTCATACTGTTGACGAGTGTTGAGGCAACCCTGTAATGAAGTCCATATTGATATCCTCCCACTTCCAACTAGGGATAATAGTACCTTGGAGCACACCTCCAGGTCTTTGATGCTCAACCATCACCTATTGAGAATTCAGACACTTGGCCACAAACTCTGCTATGTCCTTCTTCATGCCATTCCACCAATAGTCTTCCCGTGTGTCATGGTACATCTTTGTGGCACCTAGATGAATAGAATATCTTGAACCATGAGCCTTATGCAACATCCGCTCCCTCAAGTCATCAACTCCTGGTACACACAAACAACCCTAATATCGTAGAACACCATCTCCCCCTTGGGAGAAGACCTCCACCTTCTAATTCCAAACAACTTCCTTTAACTTTACTAAAATAGGATCTTCATCTTGTCTAGCTTAGACCTCACTCACCAAGGAAGATTCTGACGCATTCTGAACAATGATACCACCATTCGTTGAGTCAACAAGATGAACTCCTAGTCGTGTAAGCCGGTGCACATCCTTCACTAGCTTCTTCCTTTCCTCATCTATATGTGTCACACTCTCCATAAAAAGCCTACTAAGAGCGTATGCCACTACATTAGCCTTTCCCGGATGATAAAGGACACTCATATCATAATCGTTCAAAAGCTCCAAACACCTCCTCTGATGTAGATTCAGATCCTTTTAGGTAATCACGTACTGTAGGTTTTTGTGGTCTGTAAACACATCCATATGAACCCCATGCGGATAGTGTCTCCAAATCTTCAAGGCCAATACTACCGCTACCAACTCAAGGTCATGAGTCGGATAGTTCTTTTTATGGACTTTTAGATGCCTAGAAGCACATGCTATAACCTTACCGTGATGCATTAATACACAACCAAGGCCATTCCTCAAGGCATCGCAATACACCACAAACCCATCGGTACCCTCATGTAGGGTCAAAGCCAGTGCTGAGGTGAGTCAAGTCTTCAACTCTTGGAAGCTTTTCTCATAAGACTCCGACCATGAAACTTCACTTTCTTCTAGGTCAACTTAGTCAACGGTGCTGCAATGGATGAAAACCCTTCAACAAACCTCCGGTAGTAACCATCTAAACCCAAGAAACTCGTGATATCTGAAGGACTAATTGGTCTAGGACAATTCTTTACCGCTTCTATCATTTGAGAGTCCACCTTTACACCCTCACTTGACACCATATGGCCCAAAAATGCTACTGAGTCTAGCCAAAACTCGCACTTTCTGAACATAGAATACAACTGGCGATACTTAAGAGTCTATAGCACCACCCTCAAATAAGCAGCATGCTCCTCCTCGCTCTGAGAGTATATGAGAATATCATTTATGAACACAATCACGAACATATCCACATAAGGCTTGAACACCCTATTTATCAAATCCATGAAAGCTGCAGGAGCATTCATTAGTCCAAAAGACATAACTACAAACTCATAGTGACTATACCGAGCCCTAAAGGCTGTCTTTGGAATGTCACTCTCTTGAACCCTGAGCTGATGGTATCCGGATCTGAGGTCTATCTTTGAAAAGCACTTAGCATCCTGAAGCTGGTCAAACAAATCATCAATCCTGGGGAGGGGATACTTTTTCTTGATGGTAACCTTGTTCAATTGCTGATAGTCAATGCATATCCAAAGGGAACCAACCTTTTTTCGGAGAAGAGAACTGGTGCACCCCACGGGGATTTGCTAGGTCTGATGAAACCCTTGTCTAAGAGATCCTCCAACTGCTCCTTAAACTCCTTTAGCTTAGTTGGAGCCATTCTATGAGGAATAGATATAGGTTGCCTATCAGGAAGAAGGCCAATACCAAAATCGATATCCAGCTCATGAGGACTTCCCGTTAAATCATCTGGAAACACTTCAGAATAGTCGCACACTACAGGAACGGATTGGATAGTAGAGGTTTCGGACATAGCATCCTTATACCTAACTAGATGGTACATGTGGCCCTCAAAAATCATCTTTTTAGCCTTAAGGTAGGATATTAAGCGACCTACAGGCACAGTTGAAGTACCCTTCTACTCTAAGACTGGCTCACTCGGAAAATCGAAACTCTACCGCAAGGGTTCTACAATTTACTAAGGCATAACATACATGTAGCCAATCCATGCGAAAGATAACATCAAAATATGTCATGTCTAGCTCTACTAAATCTACTAAGGTGACTTTCTGAAGGACTATGACAGGGAAATTTCTATACACCTATCGAGCTACCACTGAATCATCGATTGGAGTAGAGACTGAGAAGGGTTCTGATAGGATTTCAGAACTGATTCTGAAATTACCAGCAACATAGGGCATCAAAAAATATGAAGTAGCCCCTAGATCTAACAATGCATATACATCAAGGTGGAATACTCGTAACATACCAGTGACTATATCTTGGGAGACCTCCTGCTCCTAACGAGATGCTATAGGATAGAATCTATTTTGGCGTTGAACACCACCTGCACTAGTGAATGCACCCTGTTGAGTTAAGCATGCTAGTGGGGTTGCTGAGCTAGTGGCTGGGCCACGGCCCCTATCCTGGCCCTATCTGGCTACTGGACAACCTTTGAGCATATGTCCAGGCTTCCCACACCCAAAACAAGCACCTGAACTAGCTAAAAACTTGCGCGTGTGTCTCTGGCCACACCAGCCAAACTTTGGGATGTTGGACTCTTCAGGTCTACTCCCCTGACCTCGAGTGCATGATGCTCATCCCCTCTGGTCGCGCCGAGATATGGATGGCACACTCATAGCTGACGACGCTGGAGCTGATGATCTTTGGTGCGACTACTAACAGTGCAAACCACTAGGTCTCTATTGGGTGGATCAAAAACTATCAGTCCTAGCCCTCTTTGCCTCTCTCTCTCCCGCTCACTCACCTATACCGCCTTTATCTGCTGGGCATATAGAACTATCCAAGGAAAGTCATTGTCCTAATAAAGCATCGCCATCTAGCAATCTTTGACCAAATAGTCTGCTATCCCATGTACGAATCCACTGACACGAGCCCTCTGGTCTGCCACCATCTTTGGTGCATACTTAGACAAACGGGTGAACTCTAAAGCATACTCCTGAACCGTAATGTTACCGTGCCTTAGGTTTAAAAACTCGGCTACTTTAATCTCCCTCATCTCATGAGAGAAGATCAATTCCAGAAATGCAGTATGGAACTCAACCCAACCAATGGGGTCTTCTCCAACTATCCTTCTATCCTTCCACTGCTTGAACCAGATGTGTGCAACCCCTTTCAACTGATACGAGGCTAAATCTGTGTACTCCTCCCCGCTCACCCCCAAGATTTGGGTGATCTTCAGAATTTCATCAATAAATTCATGCAGATCCTCGCCCACCTTCAACCCGAGAAACTCCAGAGGGTTCATCCTCAGAAAATCTCTAACTCTCCCTGATGTCGCATTTCCATTCTAGGGGACATATGCTACCACCTGTTGGTCGACTTGGGTTGTCAAAGCCTGAGCTAGCATCTGAATGGAAGCCCTAAACTCTGCATGGGAAACTTGCTCAGGCATATGATCCTCGGGGGCTGGTGGAGTCGACCGGTGCCCATCCCCCATTGCCATTATTGTGGCTGTTTCCATTTCTTCTTACTCGGTAAGGAGACATGATTCTACAAATGGATATAGCATGAGATAGAAGGATAGAGAGACATTTCATCGCACGACATAGATTATGAAAGAAGGGAAGTTTCCTAAAATGTTTCATAGCCTCTTCGTCATAAGTGTAGCGCTCTTCACACCGATGAAAAAGACCCTACTTAATACAGCTTTCGGACACCCTGTGACACTTCCAAACCTCATGCTCTGATACCAAGTTTTTCACGACCCAAACGTAGGCCCGGATTGAGACATGAGACAAGGCACCCCGAGAGGCTCCAAGTCGACCCATGTCATGAACATGACATCTAAATCTCATTGTAATCATACGGAAGTCTAACATAATATATATATATATATATATATATATATATCACATACCGAAATTCTGAAAAGATGATAACATTGAATATATGAATACATAAAAAAACTAGAATTAAAACATACTATGTCTGATAAGCCTCTACATATTGACAAGTTGATGGGATAAGACCCCAACTAACTCACTAAGACTAAAACTGAAAATACTAAACATAAACTGATTGAAGGGTCCTTGAATGATGAGGACTCACCAACTCTGAATGAGGAGTACAACCCTGAAGATCTGGCTAATGGTGAGACTAAAGCTAAATATTGGGGCCTGTATCAAGAAACGATACAACATAGAGTATGCGGTTAGTATGTGGAATGTATCGAGTATGCAAGGTAAGTAAAACTTCTAAGTAAGTAAAATCGAAGATCATGCATATCATAAAACATTTCATCATAAGAGTCTGAGAGTGGGGCTTATTATCTTAAAACATGATTTAAACAAAGTTGAATATAACAACTGAATTGAATGACCCAAAGCTGAAACTGATTATTCATAAGTAAAGCTAAACATTGGGTCAAACCTGCTGAAAACATAATATCATGACTGATGAACATGCCTAACTGAAATCATGAGGAATAATGGGATACTCGTCATATAACTGAAATTACCACGATAGAGCTTACGTGTTCCGACTATTACACTCAAGTGGATAAAGCCGTCCGAAGCTTTTCCAGGGATAAGGACACTACTATGATATCGATATCAAGCTGAATGCTCTTTGGGGGAAGGGAAAACTCACAAGAGAGGTCCCAAATAATCAGAAAAAACCTACATTGGCACGTAGTTCTGAGGCATAGGGTCGGCAAACCCTTAGCCTACTCGATGCTAGACACTACTCCCAAAAATATGCATGTGCTCCACATTGTTTTAAAATGAAGCTGAACCATCGTGTTTCAACGAAGCTGAATCATGACATGAAATAAATACTAGATTATTAGGTTCCAGTGGAAATACTAGATTCTAGTGGAAATACTAGATTATTAGGTTCGAAAGATAAGAAACAAGGATGTAGCTTAAACAATGGTTTTGTGGAGGAATCAGCATGTTGAGTGAGCTACGTGGGAAGTTGAAGCAGATATGATGGCTAAATACCCGTATCTATTCCCTTACGACTCAATTTCATCTTAAGGATTGATGAGTTTGTAATTTACCAACTCATTAGGCTCTAAAACTTGAGTTTTTGTTTAGTTCTTAAGTTGATTATTTGGATTTTATGCCCTTTTTTTCTTTTGTTGTGTGCAGATGACTAAATGTCAAGAAAAGAGCAAAATGGAGCAAAAAGAAGGGATTGAGAGTAAATCGGCAATTCACAGATGAAACCATTGAAACGCCAGCCAAAGGCCGAACATCACCGCCCTGAGGATTAATGCCACTAGTGGTTCATGAATTGCCAGCAACGATTCATTGGTCAAATCGCCTAAACACACCCAAAGTTCTAGAAAATTGCTTGAAGACCCAGCGGTTCACGGATTGGCATCGCGAAACGCCAGGTGAACCACCAATATTCACTGGAATTTAGTAAGGATTCAGTAAAGATACCCGGTGGTTCACGGATCAAAACCGGTGAACTGCCGGTGTCTCTGCCGATTCCAGAACGGTGCTCATGGGGGTATAATCATCCAACACTAGAAAAGAGATAAAAAGTGCCCTACTTTTCAAGATATAAATAGAAGAAAAAGTAATTTGTATAGAGGAGGCAGAATGAGATATAGAAATAGAGATATTGAGATAGAACAAAGCTTACATCACATCATTGTTTCCCCTTTTAGCTGAAGAACATTATCTTAGCTGAGATAGGGAGATTCTGATTGAAAATTATAGAAAGTACTCTCCTCTATTTTTTTATTTATACTAGTAAGTTTCAGCTATTGTTGGAGATTATCTTGTGAAGTTGATTTTTCTACTCTTGCTATTAAATTAAATGATGCTATTGATTAATGCGTTTTTGAATTTCTTAACCATGAGTAGCTAAAATCATTAACTAGAGGTGTGTCATGATGAATACTTAATTAGATTAGGTATTGCTAGAGTCAACTTCATATTGTTCAAATAAGTGTAAATCTATTAGATTCTCTTCAATCTATAAGGGAAGGTCAATTGATTGTGATATGGGTTTATGTATTCTTGCTTGATTATTGCGTGTAAAAGAATAATTAAGTGTTGGAAGAGAATTTAATTGTGGGCATGGAGAAGAGATTGTGAAATTGGGCTAGAAATAGCTAAAATTGCATTCTCATTCCTTATTAGCAGCTAATAGCTAGAAATTAGTGTAGTTGCTAATACAAATCAAATCAGGTTGTGCTAAATTGTGACTAGAGTTTTGACAAAACTCTAGTAAGAGGTAATTAGAAGGCTGAAAAGTTTTAATTACCCACCTCCCGAGATTATTTACACTTGTTGAACTTGTAAGATGACCTGGTATGTAATCGATCTAGTTAGTATTTCATCTACACCGCACCTCTAGTCTTTCACATCCTTGTTGACAACTTAGNATCTACACCGCACCTCTAGTCTTTCACATCCTTGTTGACAACTTAGTTGATCTTGCTGTTTTATTTCACTAAATCACCCAATACAATTCTCTGCAAATGTCAACCCCCCAATTTTATTTGTTTTTATATTAAATCTACGTGGTGCAAGCTAATGTCAATTTCTCAATCAACACTTGTAACTATCATTCCCTTGTCCTCATGGGATTCATCCCCAGCACTCATCGGGTTACTTTTTTTTAATACTTTAGCCGTGTATATTCTTTGCATTAAGGATATATTTTGGACGTTATAAAAAATGGCATCATTGCCGGGACTAGCGCTTGATATTCTTGTGTTGATTGTTATGCTAAAGTAGTTTTGCATCATAGCTACTTAATGTGAGTTTGCTATGTAGTTAGGGTCTCGTAACCATATGAGTCATCACTCCCAAGAAGGAGATAACTCAGTGGAAGGTAACAGGGAACTCGAGGAAGATAATACGGTGATGTTAGAAGTTGCAGGAGCCATTCGCCTACCACAAATGGTAGGGAATGCGGTGTTTCATGTCACAAGCACCATGCTTTACTTGTTGCAAATGAAGGGGCTCTTTGGCGAAAAACCAAGCGAGGAGGCGAATCATTATTTAAGAAACTTCTTGGAAATATGTCAGCCCTTCAATACAACATATATCAGTCAAGAGTCAATCAGGTTGAGACTCTTTCCTTTTTCATTGACGGGGGAGGCAACATTGTGGCTAGAGGAACTCCCTCCGGGATGTATTACTTCATGGATGGAGTTAACCGAGGCCATCTTGGATCACTTTTTCCCTCCATCAAAGATGCTTCAGCTGAGGGATGATATTACAAATTTCAGGCAAGAACCGGGAGAGCCTTTATACGAGGCATGGTTAAGGTTTAAAAAGAAGGTTTCTCTTTGCCAAAATCATGGATTGCCGGATGGAGTTCTTCTCCAAAGTTGCAACAGGGCCCTTGAATCAATCAACAAGTCCGTGGCTAACAATCTAGCTGGTGGTCTATTATGGATCAAACATATGGGTTGGCCAAATCCCTCCTAAACAGAATGGCAAAGACCAATAGGGATTGGCACATGAGAGAAACAAGTGTGTCCACTCATGAGATCAGTTCAAGTGCATTGGCGGCTGAGTTGTGAAATCGGGATGAAGAGCAAGATGAAAGGTCCCTTGCAATATGAAAGAGAGTCATCACCGCCAAGATATGAAGAAGAATGGTAATATATGGGATACCAAATGGGAAGTCATCGACTTGGCTCCCGAGGAGCAAACCGAGGCCCATGGCGCCCAAGGGATGACAACCAAGGTTGGAGAGATCATGAGCCATAGGGATGGACCGAAAGGAATGAAAGGTGGGGTAATAGAGAGTCAAACCAAGAGGGTGAACGCTATCACTGGAGTTCGAACCCATATGTTCCCCCTCCAAAGGTTGGGAATCCCCACAATCAGCGGGGCGTGAGTGATGCGGGTAATTCAAAATTAAATAAATGCTATCGAGAGTTTTGAAGAAGGTTGAGTCAACCGAGAGTGGGGTGAAAGAATTAATAGGGGAGGTGTCTAACCTCGCCAAACAGTGAGTTCACATTCCACCACCATTAAGCATTTGGAGGCCCAAATGAATCACTTGTCGGTTCAAATGAACCCTTGGATGAAGGGAACACTACCCAGTGACACAATGCCTAATCCCAAGAAATATGGTCAATGCATGGCTATTTTCACTAGGAGTGGCAAGGTGATTTGAGATGCCTTGGTGAAGCCTAATGAAGTTGATAACCCAAAATCAGTTGAAGAAGATGAAGTCGACAGAACGCCAAAGGATCCAAAGAATGAAGAAAAGATTGATGAAGAAAGAGAGGAAATGGATGATGAAATCCTCTCACATGTTGATAATGATGAGGCGGGCATGAAGTCCCCGATTGATGACTGGGTTGAAGCAAGAATCCCACCTCCTTATCCACAACGGTTGTCCAAGAAAAAGAAGGATGACCAATTTAGAAAGTTTGTTGACATTTTTAGCAAGTTGTAACACACCAAAAGTCCACAAGATTCAAAACCTGGAGTTTGAAATGTGCTTAGTAAGAAGTATGTAGCAGTGCCTCAGAAAGACTCGTCTAACGAGTCATTGGTCGCTCTAACGAGTCATTGGAGGCAATCATTGGAAGGGAAATAAGATTGGTCCAGTGTGGGTGATGGAAGGACTGACGAGTCTTTGTATCATGTAATGACTCGTCATGTCAATCATTGGTTGGGCTACCAGTTAAGTAACTAGTGTAACTAACGAATGGTTTTGATGAGTTGTTAGAAGCAACAACGACTCGTCACTTCGATTGTGGGTTGAGGAAGCTAAAATTGTGCAAGCAGTCAGTGTATGTAGCAGATGGTCACCACGAGTCATGGTGAGGACCAATGACCCGTGGTGAGGGTCGTGGTCCTAGTTCAGCATATTTTTCATGTTTTTTTCAGGGGTATTTTTGTAAAATCCCATGCTTCCAGTTTTAAAGTGAAATCATTTTGGACTTCTAAAGGACGTTATTAGGGAATTTTCAAGCCTAAACCCTCATTCTTCTTCAAATAACTCTCAAACCCTTCTTCCTCCTCTCTCTCAAGGTTCAAGGATTCTTTAAGGGATTACTCAAAGACTTCAAGGTCAAGTTAAAGTGGAAAATTCCTCGAAGAAGGTATGTGGGTTTTTCAACAAGGATATTCTTCTGTCCTTGTGCCCCAAATGTTTTAACAAAAACCCAATCTCAACTATTCTAGTAAAGTATGATCTAGAGTTTTG
>JACEIK010008379.1:20381-38031 GCA_018107945.1 Datura stramonium | reverse complement strand
ATCTCCTTATCGTATATTTGTATATTTAGTTGTTTACATTTTTCCCGCATTCTCAGTATATTCCAAGTATTGACCGCACGCCTTTTATGCTATATCATTTCATGATATAGATTCAGGTCCCTAGACTCAGCCTCGTGGTTAGATACGCCTCATTCCCTCTCAGATGCTAGTGGTGAGTCCTCATTTCACGAGGACGTGATTTGTGTTTATATTTTCTTTATGTTTCAATTTTTTTATATTTTAGGAGTTAGTTGGGGGCTTGTCCCAGCAACTCATCAGTTTAGTAGAAGGCTTTCAGACTTGTCTAGATAGATTCAGCATTGTATCAAAGTATTGTTACCGTTGTTCTTATGGTTCTGTATTTGACTCTTGCAGTTATCTTCCGCTCATTTATGTTGAAAGTTGTTTCTATTGTTAAGTGATATGCTATGATTATGCGATGGGTCAACTTGGAGCCTTTCGGGTTTCCTTGTCCCGTGTTACAGCTAGGGTGTAAACTCGGATCGTGACACAAGTTGTCCATAAATATACTATTAATGGATGCTTTACTCCAAATGCCTGGTTATGCAAAGTTTATGAAAGATTTTCTGAAGAAGAAAAAGGTGGTTGATGCAGAATGGAGAGAAAATGCACCATTATAGTGCGGTGATGATGAGTAATCTTTCCCCCAAACGGGAGGACCCCAGCGCTTTCACAATCCCATGTACAATTCGAATATGTGTGTTTAAAAAGTCTCTATGTGATCTTGGTGCTAGCATAAGCTTGATGCCCCTGCTCATTTTCAAGAATTTGGGACTCGGAAGCACAAAACAAACGTTAATGAGGCTGCTCATGGCAGATAGGTCAATAAAGAGATCGGTGAGGGTGTTAGAAGATGTGCTGGTGAGAGTGGAAAAGTATATTCTACCGGCTGATTTTGTTATTTTGGATTGTGAGATGGATGCAAAGGTTCCCATTATTTTGGGAAGACCATTGTTGGCTATGGGGAGAGTCGTGGTGGACGTGGAGCTTGGAGAGATAAAATTTTGAGTTGGAAGTGAGGAGGTCACCTTCAAGGTGTGTCCATCAGCTGAAACGCCCCCTGAATGCAAGATAGTTGGAGCGTTGCAAAATGAAGATGAGGACAAGGGATTGGAGCTGAAGCAAATAGAGTCGGATGATGACCCGTCAGAAAAGAGTTGCTGAAAAAAAGGTCTACATCGTTCCACGATGGTAACTAAGGCGCTTCTTGAGAGGCAACCCAAGTGTTTAGTGAATTATTTGATGTTTTTGTTGTTTTTTGTTTTGTAGGAGCTGTGAAATGAGGAACAAAAGGAGAAACAAACCATGAAGAAAGGAATTGTGTGGGGCCGGCGGCCTCCGATCTAGAAGCACGAATCGCCAATGAAGGCGAGCATAAAACAAAAGGCTGAGGTTTGGATCGAAGAACCGGCGGTCCCATCGACGAACCACCGAAATGAACCCATGGACCGCCAGTGGGTTGCCAATTGAAGATAGAGCACTTGAAGCTCAGGCACTTCAGCAACGGGTAACCGGCGGATCGCCGATTCCATCCGCGAACCGCTGGTGGATCGCTGATTCCATCCGCGAACTGCTGGTGGATCGCCGGCCATGAAATAGATAATTGGGAAAAATACATGGAGAAGGAAATTAAAACGGCGAACCACCAATGTGATTTGACAAACCTCCGATGACACGCCGATCGAGGTACGAGTTTATTGCTAAATGGAATTTTTAAAAAAAGTTGGCCCACAAAATCCAAAATACCTTACCAGCCGCCCTATTCTGGAAATATTCCCCTAGTTCCCCTTTCTCCACCATTTTTCCATTCCATTTTTTTCTCTCAATTACCTAACATTCCCATTTCCCCATATTAATCTATTTTCAACCTTTCCACTTTCCCACCTTTTCACCTTCCCACTTCCCACCAACACACCTACATTAAACTCTCCACCTTCCCCTCAACCTATCAAACTTCCATTTTTCAACTATAAAACCCCTCCATATTTCACTAATATACTCACTCCACTCACATTTTCTTCCTCTACTACAATATATCTCAAAGTGCCTTTGTAAAATTTAACTCAGCTCTTTAAAGTTCAAGTGTGCCAGAAATCCTCCAATTTGGTAAACATTTTCTTGCCCTTGTCTCAATTTTTTCATTTGTGCTAAATTCTTTAGGAACAATATTTTGTTTCCCTTCCTTGTTGAACTCATGAATAAGCTATGATTGTTGAATTGAATAGGGAATATATGCTTTGGTGTGTGAAATGTTTAAAAGGGTGAAGTCTGAGTAACCAATTGCATAAAATGCAACGTTTTGCCCGATGATAGACCGGGTGACGGAATTCTTAAGAGATAAACGTCATGAGTATGTGTTTGAATGGAGTAGTGATGATTTTATTATGTTGGGTGTGAGTGTGTGTTAATGGGTGTCTATGAATAGTAAGTTTAAAATTTGGAGGTGATGGTGTCCGGCGTTTTGCCGGTCAGATTCGGCAAATCACTGATGGAACGCCGGGTCACTCTACAAATTGGCTTCAAGCAACTAAGTGGATCCCGCGCTACATCGGTGGTTCACGAACCTAGACCGGCGATTCGCCGCTTGACCGATGATACCTCCCTCACTTGCCCAGTTTTCTGTAAGGTATCGGCGGGCAATCGACGGTCCGCGAAATTCCTTCTGTGAACCATCGGTCCTTCGCCGGTGCTATTGGTTCTTTCAATGATTGTTTGGTTCCCTTATTTCTCAGTTCTCCCTTAGACTAGTTTTTTTATTTCTATTTTCTCTTCAAATAGTTGTCACTAACATCATTATTGCCGAAAAACAAACCATGTTTCATCAAGGAACTCAGGAAAAAAGGAAAGGCCCCTGCTGCATCTGCTAGCAAGGCAAGGGAAAGGAAAAGGCCGCCCCACCGCGGGCCAACACCAAGAAAGCAATAATCTTCTGCATCCCCAACATGCAAGAGCACTACGTCATTTTCCAAGGCCGATCAGTCACCATGGAGAAGTTGTTTGACTTGGCAGGGTTGAAAGGTAATTTTCCCAACATCACCAAGCAGTTCATAGACAGGCAATGCAATACATATGCCAACCCTCTCCCATCTTATTACCCCATCTTGGTAACAGAATTCTATGTCTCATATCAGGCCCGACAAGAGAGTATACAACACAGGGGAAAAGTGGATGATTTCCCATCTTTACCATCAGTTATGATCCGGGGAGTGAAAGTTGATATAACCCCTGCTGCCATAAATTACCTATTCTGGGAGGATGAAATTGACTCCGCTATGGAGTACATTGCACGGGTAGCTGATATGATTGATCAGTTCACTTGGGTAGCCCGCATCATAGCTGTTGACAATCCTCTCTGAGCCTCAATGGGTGGTGGAATCTCTTGCCACGACTTGAAGTTCGAAGCCAAGCTGTGGTTCAATTTTATTTGTGCTCAGACCATTCCCTCTAAAAATGAGTAGAGGGTCAGCCTTGAAACCGCCATTCTTATTGCTTACATAATAACCGGAGTCCCTATTAACATCGGGGAAATTGTTGCTCTGCAAAATGAAGAAAAAGGCCCGGCAGTCAAGTACCTCAATGCCCTACACCATCTTGATTTCACATCTTTGCACAACAGTTGGGGCCCCTCTATTCCCTAATAAAACTACTTACACTACTTTATGAGTGATAGAAATTGAGTGAAAGAGAGATGTCGAGGCACCGGCAATGAAAAGAAAGAGACTGGAAGCCTTTGGAGTGAAAAGAGGATCCCTCTCCCATGGGTCAAACCAATCACCAATCACCCTAGAGTAAAGTGTGCCCCAGCCAAAAATGTCAGGCCAAGCATCAGGTGACATGCCTCAGCGGGGAACATCTCCCCCTCCATAATCCTCTCAATCAAGTGGTCTCCATAGACTTGTGAAGATGACAAAATCGCACGAAAGACAACTCCAACGATTGGCTAAGAGCCTCCCAGCACTCATTGCCAAAACAATTAAGAAGGAGCTCAAGTCATTGTACGAGAATGTCGCCACGGTATGCAAGAGGGTAGACGCAGTGGAAGGGGCAGTCACTTCCCTCTGAACTGAGGTACATGAGTGGAAGAGTCGGACTTTAATAGAAGTTCAAGACATGAGCACCTTGGATGCTGGGAATGGCTGCTCCTTCCTCAGTTCGAGGGCCGATTGATGATCTTTTCAAAGGGATGGGAGATGATTTCGCTGGGCTAGGTGAGGCCAGAGGCGGTGATGCAGGCAAGGCAGATGCTGATGATGAAGAGGAGTGACCCACTCAGGGAGTTTCTTGTCCCTTTCACTTTTGCATATTTATATTAAGGACAATGTATTCTCTGAAGTGGGGGAGGGATGAGCACAATTGATGAGGGGGGCCAGGGATGGATATGTCTTTTTTCTTTGGATGTTCTTATATTTTTATTTGAATTTGAGTAACTCCAGCCTTTGTCGGGCTATTGTTTTATTTTAATGATTGATGATTGCCCTTGTCGGGCATGTCTTATTCTGAATGAAATGATGACTTGGTTAATTTTTTCTTATGATTGATGATTAGTGACTAAGTGGGGTCTTTGTTTTGAATTGTAAAATCTTGAAAATCTTGAACGAAATGATCGCAAAGTCTTGTTCCTTTTTCCCCATTGTAAATAGTAGTGTAGAAATTAAAACTCCGAGGGTTTTCTTTTGACCACGGTTCTTTCCCAAGGAGCATTCTTGTATTTTTTTTGTCGAATTGGGTTGGTATTTCCCGATGATGGATTGAGTGGCAACATTTTAAAGGAAAAATGTCATGTTGCTTTGAGTATTTTGTGAAGTTGTTTTGAGAGGCACTATCGAAAAAAATTTTGTTGAAAGGGAATTTTAAAAAGAAGGGCATGAAAATGAAGAAAGTGAGAAAGTGTTGACACCATAGCATAGCATTCTTTGTCATACATTGTAAATTCTTTGCTTGACTTATGATGTTTGCCTGCTTTGATGTCATAATTTGGTATCTTCTGTTGAGAATGACTCTTGTAGACCCTTTAGGGGTGATTGCTTGTGTAGTGAGGAAATTTTTGATGAATCTCATGCATTATATCTTGTCTAGAACTTTTCCCAAATGTGATTCAAGGAGAAATGCTAGATGTAGTTGCACCAAGAACATGAGTTTAGGCTTTCCTTTGTCTAGTCACTTCACCCATATAGCCTCCGTGAGCATTGATCCTTATTAGCCACTGTTGAGCCTTAAACCCTTTCTTTGGCAGCCACATTACAAGCCTTAAGACCATTCTTAATACCTCTTTTTGGCCCCCATTCTCCCTAAATGCTAGTGACAAGATAAGTGATGAAATGAGACTTAAAGATTAAGAAAGAGGGAGTGATAAAAAGTTTTGAAAAAAATGAGGCAAAAGCCTAAGTTTGGGGGTGTGCAAAACAAAGGGGGAAGATAAGAATTATAGTGTGATGAGAACAACGCATGGTGTCAAAATGCACCGAAGGACAAATCAAAAAGGGAAAGACAATTTGTGTGAACCGGTGTTTCCTCTTGAGGTAATAAGGTTAGTTGTGGAAACCAAAGGGGTTATAAAGAGGGTTGTTAAATAGATGATAGTCATAAACAAGGAAAGAAGTGAAGCAAGGTGAAGTGGGTGGAAAAAGTTGTAAGGTATGTTCACAAAAAACATTAGGGAGCATCTAGTCACTTTAGCCAAATCTTTATCCTACCCTTACCCCGAGCCTACATCATAACCTGCAAGTCCTAAATGATTCTAGGTGCAGCTACTCTACATTAGTGACGATTACATGAAGGGCAAGCCTATGGGTCAAGTGTATGCATGAAGATTTCTTTTCGAAGAGTGAGTGTGAGTGTCTCTTCCGAACAATCCCTTGTGCACATTCAAATGAATACATGACCAAAAGAATAGGGATCCTTATTTTGGTGAGTGGCATCCTTTTTAGGGACACAAGAGCATTCAAAATTTATGTGGGAGTAGGGACACAAGGCAAGCTTTGAATGTGCACTATCTATAACTTGAGATGCTATGTGTGTTCCTTGGTTGAGCAATACTTATTTTGCTAAATGATTCCTTTCATAATCTTTTCTTGGTGGAAAGTGGTTACCTGTTTGAAACATCTTCATTGTTTTGGTCTTTTGGGATATTTTCTTCTCTTTTTCAGTGAGCGTGGTGAGTATTTTGGGGTGGTCATAGTCTAGGTGATTGGTGAGGCATAATTGTGAATAAAGGTGGCATATTTCTTAATAAATGAGTATTGCATTACTTGAGGACAAACAATGATTTATGTTTGGGGTTTTTTTGATGAGTTGGTAATTTACCAACTCATTACGCTAAAACTTGAGTTGATTATTTGGAATTTATGCCTTTTTTACTTTTGTTGTGTGCAGATGACTAAATGTGAAGAAAAGAGCAAAAATGGAGAAAAAAGAAGGGAGTGAGAGTAAATTAGTGATTCGCAGATGAAAACCAGTGAAACGTCGGCCAAAGGCTGAACATCACTGCCTTGAGGATTAATGCCACCATCGGGTCACGAATTGCCAGTGGCAATTCGCCGGTCCAGTCACTGAAAGACACCCAATGTTCTGGAAAATTGCTTGAAGACCCGGCGGTTCATGGATTGGCATCGGCGAAATGCGGGGTGAACCGCCAATGTTATTTGCAATTTAGTAAGGATTCAAAAAAGATACCCGGTGGTTCACGGATTGGAACCGGCGAACTAGCGATGTCTCCGCCGATTCCAGAACAGTGCTCATGAGGGTATAATCGTCCAACACTGGAAAAGAGATAAAAATTCCCTACTTTTTAGGATATAAATAGAAGAAAAAGTACTTTGTACAAAGGAGGCAGAAGGAGAGATAGAAATAGAGATATTTAGAGAGAACAAAGCTTACATCACATCATTGTTTCCCCTTTTAGATGAAGAACATTATCTTAGTTGAGATAGGGAGATTCTGATTGAAAATTGTAGAAAGTACTCTGCTCCATTTTTTTCTTTGTACTAGTAAGTTTAAGCTATTTTTGGAGATTATCTTGTGAAATTGATTTTTCTACTCTTGCTATTAAATTCAATGATGCTATGGATGAATGTATTTTTGAATTTCATAACCATGAGTAGCTAAAATCATTAAATAGCGGTTGTGTGATGATGAATACTTAATTAGATTGGATATTACTAGAGTCGTCTTCATATTGTTCAAATAAGTATAAATCTATTAGATTCTCTTCAATCTATAAGGGAAGGTCTATTGATTATGATATGGGTCTATTTATTCTTGCTTTATTTTTGCTTGTAAAAGAATAATTAAGTATTGAAAGAGAGTTTAATAGTGGACATGGAGAAGAGATTGTGAAATTGGGCTAAAAATAGCTAAAATTGCATTCACATTCCTTATTAGCAGCTAATAGCTAGAAATTAGTGCAATTGCTAATCAAAATCAAATCGGATTGAGCTAAATTATGACTAGAGGTTTGACAAAACTCTAGTAAGATGTAATTAGAAGGATGAAAAGCTGTAATTACCCACCTCCTGAGATTATTTACACTTGTTGAACTCATAAGATGACCTGGCATGTCCTGATCTACTTAGTATTCCATCTACAACGCATCCCTAGTCTTTCACATCCTTGTTGACAACTTAGCTAATCTTTCTATTTTATTTCACTAAATCACCCAATACAATTCTCTGCAAATTTCAACCCCCCAATTTTATTTGTTTTTATATTAAATCTACGTGGTGTAAGCTTACGTAAATTTCTCAATCGACACTTCTAATTATCATTCCCTAGTCCTCGTGGGATTCAACCCCAGCACTCGTCAGGTTACTAGTTTTGATACTTCAGTCGTGTATATTCTTAGCATTAAGGATATATTTTGGACGTTATCAGGTATCTATTTCCTCCCTAGTACTCTATTCAGTTTCATGTTCAGTTCATGTGTCCCAGTTTCTTTCATGTCAATGCATGTATGTATGATTCACGAATTCAGTTTAGTCATGTATTTTAGTCCGCAGTCAATCACTCCGTTAGTTTTCAGCATAAATGATCAGTATTTGGTATGATAGTTACTTTTCCCATCTTTTTAGTATGTTCTTCCACATTCTAGGATGAATGTTCCCAAGTTGGAGATATTGTAATACCCCAAAAGCCCTAAGATCAGACCCGAGGGTTGAAACGGAGAAAATAGAAATTTCTGCCTCAGGTTATAGGACGAGTCATCCAGAGACCCGTGAGGTACACCACGAGCTGTTAGGTGGCTCATGTAGTGGAGGGATATTTATGTTAGATTTCTGGTCTGGGGGTTGACCATAAGTGAAGCCACGACACATGGTAAGGACCACGAGTTGTTAGGCTGGTCGTGGTCAAGGAGCCAACATGAAGGATGGGATGATTGGCAGTGTTCATCATGACTCGTCACCACGAGTCTTTAGGTGCACCACGAGTCGTGGTGTCCCTCGTGGTGACTTACAAGATTATAGTTCCCCAGTGTTGGTAATGAGAAGCAGGCCATCAGTCGCTGCTAAGGCAACAAGTCATCCAGTCCCTTGTTGGGACTAGCAGTGTGACTTTCCTTGCGAATTTAGTAAGGGCTTTTCCATAATTCCTAAGATTTAAACTATATCATTTTAAGCTCAGATAAGTGTGTTTTAAGAGGGCTTAGCTCATTCTAAACCTATCCCTCTCCATGCAAGCAAGCCTAGAAGTTCCTAAGGGTGATCAAGCCTAGAAATTCATCAATTCTCCTTCGATTTCCTTTGGGCATTCTAGAAGGTTGAGAAATAAGTAGTACCCAGGTATGTAGGGTTATGAACGGGTGTATCATCCAATCCCATGCCCAATCCCTTCTCAAATTTATAGAAATCCTAAGTTAATAAATCTATGGGGTTTTAACACAACTTGTGAATTCTCTAAGTATCTATCATGGGTATAATTTATTCATGTTTCTAATGTTGAATTATGATTCATAGGAATGTTTTATAATGTTGTCAATTACAAATTCATGTTTTCAAAGTCTTACAATTATGATGCCCAATTATGAAGTTCATGAAGAGACAAGATTATGATCTATGTTTCTAAGTATGATGAGATGTTTATGATGCAAGTACGATTTTGAATTACCCATATCTATATTCATATTTTTGACTATCAGAGTCTATTTCTTTAAGTTTGGGCAAGCCCATATGATCAAGTATGTGTCATGATTTCATGTTATTATCCTACCACCTGGATTTTGGAGTCTAGACTCCCACTCTTTTCAGCTTGTGGTATGGTTTGAGCCAAGGCTCATCATGTTATATTTTCAGATTATGCATGTATTATTATGATTCAACTTCGCCGCAAGATGATGGTTCAACTTCTTTGAAAAATGATGGAGAGCATAGGCATATTTTTGGGAGTAGTTTCTAGCACTGAGTAGGCTAAGGTTTAGTCAATCCTGTTCCTCAGAACTACATGCCAACGTAGGTATGTTCATATTATTTGGGACCTCCCTTGTGAGTTTCCCCTGCCCTAAGAGGCCTTCAGCTTGATATCGATATCATGGTAGCATCCTTAGCCCTGACAAGGCTTTGGACGGCTGTGCTCACTTGAGTGTGATGGTCGGGACAAAGTAAGCTCTATCATGGTAATGTCAATTATATGACAAGTTTTCCATTTTTCCTCATGATTTCATTTATGCATGTTCATCAGTTATCATATTATGTTCTCAGTAGGTTTGACACAATTGTTCAGTCTTACTTATGAATAGTCAGTTCTTGCTTTGGGTCATTTGATTAAGTTATGATATTCAGTTATTTTTGAATCATGTTTTCAGATACTAGCATGCGAGCCCTACTCTCAGAATCTTATGATTAAATGTTTTATGATATACATGATTTCTGATTTTTACTTACTTAGTAGTTTTACTTACAGGTACATTTCACGTACTGACTGCATACTCTATGTTGTATTATTTCTTGATACAAGCTCGAATATTCAGGTTCAGTCCCACCGTTAGACAGATGCTCAGAGTTAGCATCTCTCAGCCTGAGTTGGTGAGTCCTCATCCTTTGAGGATCCATTTTAAGTTGTATTCAGTATTCTCAGTTTCAGTCTTGGAGTTACTTGAGTCTTGCCTTATCAACTCGTTAGTATGTAGAGGATTATTAGAAATAGTATGTTTTCAATTTCAGATCGTTCTTATGTATTCGGATATTCCATGTTATCGGATTTTCAGACTTCTGCTATTATATATGTTATACTTCCAAATTATTATGGTTAGTTTAGATATCATGTTTATGGCATGGATCGTCTTCGAGCCTCTCGGGGTTCATTGTCCCGTGTCTCGAGTAGGGCCTATGTTTGATTTGTGACAAATGGCATGCCTCCAGTATACTCATCATCTCAAGTTATGGAACACATCTATGAATCAGCCCATATGCATGGATACAAAACAAGTATGGCTCATCCCAATAGAATCTCCTCACATCGGCTAATAACTTCTTCCTCTGATAGAAGGTTAGATATGCAGGCAGTACATCACTCACCAAATAATTGGCAAAATCAGTGAACCATGGGATCAAATCTTGGGATGCAACCAACACCTGCTCATCTTGAAATGTATCATCAATACCTACTTCATCCTTCAAACTTGCCTCAACCTCAAGTCTTGACAAGTGGTCATCCACCTGATTCTCTGTCCCCTTTCGGTCCTTGACCTTGAACTCAAACTCATGTAAGAGCAATACCCATATGATCAGCCTTGGCTTATCATCCTTCTTTTATATCAAAATACCTAAGAGCTATATGATTAGTATGAAAAATCACCTTAGTTCCAAGCAAGTGTGCTTGAAACTTTTCAAATGCAAACACCACTACTAGAATCTGCTGCTCAGTCATAATATAGTTCTTTCAAGCCAAATTCAATGCCTTGATGGAATAATAGATAGGGTGAAATATTTTTTCTCTCCTTTGGCCCAAGACAGCAACTAGGGCAACACTGTTGGCACGCACATCACTTCAAATGAAAGAGACCAGCTAGTGCAACTATAATGGGAATTGAAGTAAGCCTCTCTTTCAGGAATTCAAAAGACTTCAGACATGCATAATCAAAATTGAATTGTACCTCTTTCTCAAGCAACTTGCACATTGCATGTCAATTATTTTGAAGTCCTTGATGAATCTCCTATGGAAGCCTGTCTGCCTCAAAAAGCTCGAATGCCTTTGAGAAAAATCGGTGGTGGAAATCCGGCTATAACCTCAATCATTTCTTTTTCCACCTCTATACCTTTTTCTGAAATCCTATGGACCAGCACAGTCCCCTTTTTGACCATAAAATGACACTTTTCCCAGTTAAGTACCAAATTGGTCTCTTCACAACTTTTCAGCACCTTACTTAAAAGCTCAAGACAGTATTCAAAGGAGTCACCTACAATGGAAAAATCATCCATGAATACCTCAATGGTGTCCTCCACCAATCAATAAAAAAAATTGAAACAACTTCATAAATATATCTTCGATATGGAAATCGAAAGAATCCAATTCGAGCAAGTTATGTCTAAGAATATACATATCATGCAACATTGAAATGTAGTGGGTGCATTACATAACCTGAATGAAATCCTCTCAAAGGAAAATGTCCTATAAGGGAAAGTAAATGTGGTTTTATCTTGGTATTTCAAGGCTATGAAAATCTGATTACACCCCGAATAACCATTGAGAAAGCAGTACCAACTTCTACCTACAAGTTGATCAAGCATCTAATCATTAAAGACATTAGGAAATGGTATTTTTGTGTCCACTAGTTATGTTTTCGATAATCCATGCAAACACGCCAGCCTGTGACTGGTCTCATCGGGATCATCTCATTCTTCTCATTTGAAACCATAGTGATTCTGCCCTTCTTTGGTACACATCGTACCAGACTCACCCACTTACTATCAGCAATAGGGTAGACAACACCAACATCTAGCGACTTAATAATCTTTTTCTTCACCATATCATGCAAAGGTGGGTTCAATCTCCACTGATGCTCTATCTTGGGATGTTGCTGGGTTCAAGTTGAATTTTATGTGTGCAAATACCTAGGGGAATCTCGATGATGTCAGCAATGGTCAAATCAATTGCCTTCTTGAACCTTCTTAGAACTAACACCAGGGCCTCCACTTGCCACTTTACAAGATCTGCAACAATAATAATCAGTAAAATGTTGTCATCCCCCAAATATATATGCCTCAGATGTGAAAGAAGAGCCTTAAGCTCTAAAACTTGAGGTTCATCAACTGAAGGTTTTGCTAGAAGAGTATCAATTCTTCAAATCGAGGTCCAACTTCTTTGGCCTAAAATTATAGAACCCCATTATAACAAGTGCATTGATTATCTCCTCATACCCTTGGATATCATCCTCCTCGAAGTTCATAAGTATAGCTGCCAGTGCCTCAACACCAAGCCTCTTTTTAAGGGGCACTAGTGGCCTCTCATCATCAATAGAGCAGATTGCCGAGACCGCTCTCATATCTTTGGGCTACTTAGTTGACCGAGTCACATCAAATATCACCTTTTCATTATTTAACTGAAATTTTAGTTTCCCAATCACCATTTCAAAAAGTGCACGCTCAGTGGCAAGGAATGGTCACCCCAAAATAATAGAGACTTCAAAATCCACCTTGTAGTCTAAGATCACAAAATTTTTGAGAAATATAAAAGTTTCAACCCTAATTAAAATATTATATAATACACACACGTGCTTCTTTACAATATGATCCACTATAAGTAGCCGCATTGACATCAGTGTGAGGGCTTCCAAGCCCAATTATTTAAATACGGCTAGTGGAATTAAATTTATGCTAGCTCCCAAATAGCACAAAACCTTTTCTAAGTTGTAAGCGTTGATCATACGAGGAATTGTAAAGGCGCCTTGATCCTCTATCTACTGCACAAGTGTCTGTGAGGCTATGGCACAAAAATGGTGTAAGTTGTCAGTTGGCTCAAAGCTCAAAGACCTTTTTCTCCAAACCAGGTCCTTCATAAGCTTAGCATAGCCGGGCATCTACTTTAATTCCTTGACTAAGAGAATATTCACTTAAAGCTATTTTAGCATGGATATAAACTTGTGAAATTTCCCATTATCTACCTTATTCTTCATTCTCTGAGAAAAAGGTGGAGGAGGTCATGGAATAGGCTTGAAAATCTGAGGGACCTCCTTCTCCCTCCCTTTCTTAGAAACAATCTCCTTTTTAGTAATTGGAAACTTTTTCAAATCTGTTCCACCTTCAACTATCTACTGTTTAGCTTTAGTAGCATCATCTACTTCAACCACTTTCGATTCAGCTACCTCATCTACAACAGGCATAGGTGGATCAATTGTTGCTTTCCCGCTCCTAGTAATTACAGCCATGCAATGACTCTCATCCTTCGGGTTTTGGATTGTGTTACAAGGTAGTGTCCCCTTCTACCTCTGGTTTAGGGATGTGGACATCTGGCCTAACTGTTGCTCAATTTATTTAATCATTGTGGCATGCGACTCAACTTCTGATATATCCCAGATATATCTCCGCGAATGTCCTTCGGGTGATCATCAGTAGACTTCACCTTCTTTAATACCTTAGCAATCATGTCCTCTAGTTTTGAGGTCCCAGACCCAGCCTCATGTTTCTTTGGAGGGATATATAGGCCAGTGCGATCATTTTGGTAACCATCTCTCTTCCTCCAATCACCTTCCCAATCTCGACCTTTGGACCTATCCATATACCCAGCGTGGTTGTAGTTATCCTTACATTGTTTCCGACCATTATTCCCAGGTCCTTAGCACAAAGAGCCTTGATTAGCCCTAGGCGTTGGCTCAGAAACTCACCCCTAACTATCTAAGAGGTTAGCTTCCTCTTCAGAATCGGAGTTCTCATACCTTGTCTCCTTATCTTGAGCTCCTACTATATTAACCTTCTGAGTTCCAGTTTCCATCACATGCTTCATGAGTAGGTCAATAGAAGTTTTCATGTGTGCTATATCCTATTCACGCTTCTCTTATTTTCTGCACTACTCCACAGTCATCCCAATCGCATATGTTCCTGCGGATACCTCTGCTTTTTGGTGTGTCAGGCCCTATTTGTTTTGGTCACTCGATCAAGTATCATTGATGCTTCCTCCCATGAGTGACTCATCAAAGCTCCCCTGCTATAGTATATGCCACTGCCTTAGTATTGTTATTCAAGGATCTGTAGAATATCTCCAACAGGCTCTCATTTGAAATAATGTAGTTTCGGCACTTATTCAACTTCTTATTGAACTGCAACCATGTCTCATAAAGTGCCTCCATCTTGAGCTGTCAAAATGGTATATCTCATCCTTGAGCTACAGCATCCTAGATGGTGGGAAGAACTTTTCCTAGAAGGTATGTTTCAATTCTCTCCAATTGGTGATGGAATCATTTGGTAACTCCAACAACCATAGAGTGGCTTCACCAGCAAGAGAGAAAGGAAAGAGTCATAGTATAATTGCATCCTAGCTCACTCCTGGCAACCTGTATGCCTTGGAAATTCCTTCAAAATTCATCAAGTGGAGATTTGCATCATCGGCAACATTACCACTAAACACTCCTTTTATATTAATCAACTGGATCATCGTGCTAGTGATATAAAACTTGGCTCCAGCAGGCAAAGGTGGGGGCACAATTTCTCTTGTTAACCTAGTTTCATCAATATCTGAATCATCATCATCATAAAAGTAAGGTGCATATATATGAAACTATGATTTCTCACAACCTTTGTTCCTCCTGTTTTGAACAGCATTATGAACTTCCTCTTGGGCATCATCCACATCCTGAAGGGCGGCTTGACGGGCTAACTCTGCCTGATAGGCCTCCTTAGCTTGTAGAGCTTTATTAGCTACTCTGGCTTCTATCTGTTCAGGGGTCTCAATACTAGCCATTTTCTTCAGTGTTTGCTCAAGTTCTTGATCAATTGGAATCAGGGTCTCTCCACTACTCTGATTACTTGGCATTCACCTAGTGTTAACCTAAGTAAAACAAAAACAAAAGAAAATGTAAATGAGGAAATAAAGACTAAAAATTAAGTAAAATAAATTAATCTAATCCCAAGTTGTATTTCCCGACAGCGGTGCTATTTTTTGATAACACAAAAAATACACCTCAAAATAAGTTTAAATGTGCGGTTTATCAAGTAAAGAACCCACTAGGGTTGGGGTCAATCCCACGAGGAATATGGTTAAGATCCAGACTAATGCTAGTATTTACGCTTTTAGTTCAATTATTTTCTAAAAGGGGTATTAAAGAGAACAAGTAACAGTGTTGTGAAATTGTGTTATTATCAAAGATACGCAATTAACTGGGGAAGTACTACCCATGACTTGATAACTACGTAGGGTTATTATACTTTTGATCTATTCAAATACTTAGCCTGTAGAATCGATACGTTACTTTCATCTAAATGGCCGATTCGCCCCTATTAGATGACTATCCTCAATTATTGGGTAGGTCTCATGAGTGTTTCTTATGAACCCTTATCAGTGATTCCAAATTAACTTCCCCTCGACTGCGGCTTAAGTTATAAATTGAAAGTTAGCAATTTCAAGTCTTTGTTGTAATTCCCTTTTCCTATTCTGTACTTCTCTAGGTTCAAGCAAGTAGAGAAATGGGCTAGTTCCAATGTTGCGCACTATTAAAAAGAAATTATAATGAAGGGAAAGACAATACATGCATTCATATCAGTTTAGAATCACTTTGTATTAAACCCTACTTTGTTATTCCACCATGGTTTCTAACACCTTAGTTGTGGGAATTTAGCTATTCATAATTGCAAGGACAAAGAAAGAAATCATAGAAGAAATCATAATTAAGAACTTACAATATTGAATGAATTAAATCCTAAGTATCAATTGAAAATTGTATATTCAAATTCATGAACACGAAGATGAAATAGTATGATATTCGTATATCACATAGAAATTAGGTCTCCAAGGAAAGTTAGGAAACATAAAATACACCATAATACCATAATAATGAAATAAAAATACAAGGAAAGCATTTATACTATCACTAAAATCATTTCCTAAATTAACAAGGAATACATCACCGGGATGTCCTACAAGTGGTAGTAAGCTACCACGAATCTTAGGCTAGAATCCTTGCATGGGTGGCAACATTTGATCTCCTCAAGTACGAGTGTTCAGTACGACTCGTAGTATGACCAAAAATTCATATCTTAGAAGTCATGGTGTGAACCTCTAAAAGTTGACCTCTCTAATCATTAGTTAGTATGACTCATAATATGTCACTACGAATCGTAAATATCATTCGTGGTTTGAACTCCTGACCCTTAGTATCTGTGATCATCGTACTACAAGCCATCACTATGAGTCATTCTTTTCTGGTATGACCTATGATATCTACTTGTGCCTTAAGGATGTCAGCTTGATAGATCTCTATTTCTATCAACGAGTCATACTATGATGGTACAACTCGTGGTACCTATTCATTCCTTGAAGTTTTCCTTGACACTTCTTTGATTCTTTATCGTGGATGCTAACTGCAGCTCGTCCCAATATGGTACGATCCGTATTGAAGCTCGTAAGATACATTTCCAGCATTTCACATTTTTTTCAAAATTCCAACTCCTAGAACCTTTTTCCCTGCAAACTTACCAAAAGAACCTCATATCCACATAAATGTAACTAAGGACTAGCATATTTTCTACATTTGAAGAGTTGACAGTGTCGTAAAACCACGACACATCAGTAATCAATATGATGTTTTCCCTACAACCATAGTATTTCAAAAAGGATGGGAATTCATGAGATATGATCAAAGATCTAAAGTTTATCATCGAAATTGACTGTTGAGTCATCTTTGGAAATTGTTGAATTTGTTTAGAGCATATTTAGTAGAATTTGAGGTATTCTCTTTTTTGAACATGCTTTTGACTACAAAGAGAATTTGAATAGGACCTTATTCTCATGTGGGACGAACGCACATCGAGTCTTTATTTTTTATAATATGATATATGTACAAAAACATACTTTGTGCTATGAAGGGGATTTGTTTAATTACATTTATAGTAATGATTTTCGATATGTTTTTGCTATATGAAAAAAGTTATTGATTTGAAACATGATTTAATGGTTTAAATGTTGTTTCTAATCTTGAGCAAAGATTTTTATATACCTCTATGACTAAGATAATGATTCTGAAAGATTTTTGGCTAATATCTTATTATTTGTTTTTGGGCGTGTATGGGAAAACTATGCAATTCTAGAGGATGAATAACCACTATGGATCCTAACGAAACAAATTATTGTATTAGCCTAGAGGACGATATTCCCTCGATAAAATAAATTTTTATGTCAGTTTGGTGGATGATTGACCTCAAAGGAATGATGTTCTCCTATTAAACACTTTTGGAAAATGAGATCCCACTTACGCTCTCTCATTTTCTTATTGTTTGGCTTGCACCTGAGTTGGCATGTGTTTACTTTCTTATTTGTTTTCTGCTAGAGAAAAAAATGAAACTTTTATTGATTTTTGTCTTAAACGATGTAACATTTTGAACAAAATTGCTTGAAGTTTATTAATTTTTCATCACTAGCAATTTTTGCTAAGTTTCATGATTTACTCCATTGTTGAATTTGAATTGTTTCATTATAACTTTTTTATATTAAT